>UZAN01041727.1:0-10723 GCA_900618425.1 Echinostoma caproni
AGTTGCGCGTGTAGAGATTTCGCATCTGTTGTCGAATTTTTAAAAAGCGATCACATCTGTAATTGGGTTGTTGATATGGCAATGTAATCTGCCTCTTTTTCTAAATATTTACAAGAAATTAGTAAACTAACTGAAGCAGCGTAGGCGTTAGCGAATCTTTCAGTAAGGATTCTTTGGTGTTGTTGATCATCTATTCTTTCTCATTTTTCAAGTGACTTTCTGTACGTAAGAACAATGAAAATGTGCAAAAATATCCGGGAATAATGTTGCCGTTCGACCCTTCGATGATAATGGTTGTGCATATCACTCATTTTGCAGTTTGGTTGGATGTGAATTGGTAATTAGACATGTTCAATTGCTTCAAACTGTCGAATTTCTGGCTTCAGATCACCGTTCATATTCACGAGGGGCTGCCGAGCTGTGGCAAACTGTGTCCTTTTTCGGGAATCATCGTGTTCTCGCGCACAGACTGGTTTTGAAATATCAACATTCTAATTCGCCATTCATCTCGTTCTAGTGGATCTTGGGACCATGGGATTTGTCCCTAGCGTCGTCAACCGAGTGTTTTTCCACGGAACAGAAGAGAACATTAAATTCATCTCCCCTAAGACACCGAGTAACTAATGCGGCTCTTTTTCTGTATTTTAGGTGTGTTGTTCATTGTTTGCGCATTTAAGAAATAAAAATCTATCAATAATAATATTAGTACTATACTACTACTAGTATACTTTTTGCATGCTTTTGTGCAGTCCTGTAGTTCATATTCCATTACAACTGTAGTTCTCTACATTCTGATATTTTCATGGATCACAAATCTTGATTGCCGTGTCTGTGAATTTATGCTGAGTGGGTGCTATTTTTAAAAAATGTCGCCAATAGAATGAGTCATCTTGAAGTGCTTTCCGAATTATCCAACTGAAATCATACAGGATAGGAAGTTATAACTNNTTGAGAATTAATTCACAATGGATTCACGATATTGTTTAGTTAATCTGCTTCAAAGGGTACATCGTATCGTCATGTAAATCGGATAGAATACGGTCGGACATTCGTGCATTCACTGGATTGCAAACAGATTGTCAGATTGTCTACAGGTCGCTGCCTTAAAGAAAGCACTGTTTTTGTTTTTCTCACCACCACCCCAGTCTAATAAAATGGTAGCGTGACAACTGGGTTCATTTGGCTGTCCCTTGGCTCAGATGCTTACACGGAAGAGATACAAACTAGTGAGACAAAACTGTTCCAATTGCCCCCCCCCTCGCTCTCCACATTGGTGTCGATCAGTTGTTAATCTTTCTCCAACGTGTGGATGGCTGCAGTGGTTCGGACACACTAAATGCTCCGACAAACGATGCGCTTCGCCCCTTTTCTGGCATGGTGCTATCGTCTTAGTCTTCAGGTGAAAACCAGAATTGGTGACATCAATTAGGATATGAACCACGTATGATCCTCGCTGTTGTGAAACAAACTGTTTGACCATCTGCACCGATGTGGTATCCGATCGCAGAACATGGATGGCACTGATTCGCGTTTAAGTTCAATTCAGCAAGCACAACTTATAGCGAGCATCTTCCATCTAAACTACCAATAATACTTTGTTATAAAACTAAACATCCCTTATCTTGGTCCAAATGAATGGCTACACTCTTTAGTATTTAGCGTCAATCATGAATCATCCCGATTACCATGCACGATACGGATATTTGTAAACGGTTGGTTAGGTTCCATCTCCACTGGACTAGCAAATCCCAAAAGTTCGAATAAAAGCATTAGTTTTTACTACTTAGAGGGCTTTCTCGTGCATTGATGGGTACATTGAACTTGGAGTTATCACGCCAGTCGACTAGAAAACGCTCACCCTTTGATGTTATGGGAAGCACTACCCTAGGTTCATGTTGTATACAATCCTCAAGGGCTCAAGCACTCTAATTAGTGCGAAACAACTTGCGAGACGGGGTCTGTTCATGGATTCATCCAAGTCAAGTTAACAACTCACTTGTCCCTGAAAAGCAGTGCAACTACTGTACAACCACCTAACCCCTTGTACTCGGGTTGGAATCGCAGTGGATTCGATGGAAAAGCGCCACTAGTGTTGATTCCTGACAGCGATGAAACAGTGGTACCCTGAAGGTCTTCTAGGCGTGAGTGACAAGCTGACTTGACATGACGTTTGTGCTTTGATCAGCATCTTAATGACGAAGAAATCCATCCACTATTAAGAGAATCCTATTATTGGCCATAGACTCTGCTTTAGTCAATCGATTCCACCGAACTAAGAGTTTTGTGCTCCCTGTTGTGGCCGTGTCACCAATGTCGCGCTCTCATGATAGGGCTTGGTAATCCACTCGTAGTCAAGGGCAGCTACGCTTTTATTATCCTATGCATTACCAAATCACTGAGATTAAGACAAGGCAACGAATAACCCTCATAAGCCTTACTATGGAATAAAGCATACGGACATTTGTCCATCAAATAGAATTAGCACTTAACATTGTCATGAAACATTTGTAATATTGCACAAATGCCATGGGTTGTCATGTTTTCGTAAGCACGGTGCTCACAATTCAGCAAGTAACAAAATTTACCTGAGTATGAAACAGGATACTATACAGATTTTGCCAAATATGAAAAAGTTTTTGGCACGCAGGATAAGCAGTTTCGAAGCACCTTGCTGTCTGCGCTGAAAAAGTGAATGATAACGGAGACTAACCATTGTGCTCTAGTATTTGCCGTGCTTCAATCTGTCTGACTAGACAGTGAATAATGAAGTCCTGATTGGGACTTCACATCATATGAGAGTATTTTACCAGGGCTAAAACCATCTCCAATCAGACATGATGTACTTGTTTCGATTGCGCTTCAGTTTTCCTTCCTTTCAGGTGCGTCACAGCGACTGCACTTTCCTGTATGATGATGATACATGATTGCTGTAGGAACCAAGGCCGCAGCTCAGAAAGGAATAACATCTATCCACAGGATTTATCCCCATCACCACTCATAAATAACTGTGATACAAAACGAGAACAAGACGGTTTGAATGCTAAAATTTGGCTTAGCAATAGTATTCACCACACAGTCACCATCAGTACAACACGATCGTAGATCAAAGTCCGATCATCTGGGGGCAGGAGTGGACTGAAAATTATGAAATGAACGCATGCACACACTCACGCGCACGCCACCATCATACACAATTACCAGTAAGCACAGCAACACCCACGCAATCACATAAACAAGAAAAAGCGTAGGACAGATGTGAGTTTATCACTGGAAGTGGTTATTAGGTTGCCACCGCTATCACTCAACAACAGCCCGTGTGTGTGCATGTATGCATGTCTACCTCGCATAGGCATACGGTAAATTACATTCAGATCGATTTCGCATTGACACATCACTATAGTCACATATGAACTCAATACAACAGAGAAACGGGTACACGTATAAGCTGCTGAGCATGGACGATGGGCAATTAAAACAGGATAGAACGGATCTATGACACGCACAGAAACTAGCAGAATGATGTTTCGTGCTGGGATGGAAGTGAGTGCACTTTCTAGTCATGGGTGCCTGAAGCAGTGGAAGGTTGCGTTTGAGATGAACCATGGTGTGTAACGTGCCGAGTCCGACAGGAGACACCACGCACAGATCGAACTCAACCGAACCGATACCATGGACAAGAAAGAGACCCACAACCACAAGGGATAGATAATCGTAGGTGGTATTGCACTGCCTGGTTCTTGGATTAGATCATCCTGTGTACGATAAACGCAGGACAGATTAAGTGCGGCCATAGTGGTAGTATGCACATCAACCACGACGATCCTCTATCTCCCAGCATTCGTGAGCAGACACGCGAAACACGTGCAATGGTTTACATATTCCTAGTGTGACAGACTTACCCAGATCTGGGTTTGGTGAAAATCCCGCTCATTTGGTTCATCTGGATAAGCATACATAAGGGCGCATTGGCAACCGAGAGGCAGAAACAAACGGAGTTGACCACGAGTCCATTTTGGCTCATGTGTGTTGGACAATGCATCATGTGTAGGCTTTTATTGGTGTGTTTCGAAGACTACCCGCGTGCGTTCGTGTGGTTCACTCAGGGTCAGCGGATTCGTGGAGGACGACAGTGTGTTAGTTTAATTTCGCATCACGGATCGTCGCCTGCGCTGTTTGCATGCATGCACGCAGGTGTGTGTGTGTGTGTGTGTGTGTGTGTGTGTGTGTGTGTGTGTGTGCGTTTCATATATCGTCGAAGGAAAACTACAGTGCTGGTCATCGTGTCTCGTTGAGCGGTGTGGAGGAGCGATGGACAAACAAACCTACCAATCTGCACGAAAGCACACAAAAATAAACACACACACACAAACTCATTCACACCGTAAAGGAGCGCTGAGAACAAAACAAGCGTAAATGGATACTTGTCTTGTTGATTGGAAGGCAAATAATGAAGATATACAGACAGGATGAATGCATGTCAGTGCTCTGAATGTGCGCTCAAGCTAGCAAACGCTCATGGTTTGACCTGATGAGCCGGCCTGATTCACACTCACTCTCACACACACATACACACTCACGCACACACAGCGCGACCACATTCGGCACACATGCCGATGTGGGCGCACACAATGACTGTGAGATGGCGAAACAAGACTGGTCACGTTTGACTGCATTAAAGAGTCCTCCGACGTGGTGTCAGTGGGAACAATGCGACCATGTTGGATCTATAGTTGGCCTGTGGTCAACCGATGCTACGGTGATGGGCCATTGCGGAAGTTGTTTGTTGGGATAGTCGACGATGGAACCAAGCAAGCGCCATACTGATGCGTCGATTGTCATGGACTACTCTATCTTCAGACGAAACAATTAGTGAGGTTTGTCAGTTTGTGCAAGGGTTCCCATATGCTTTCTAAGCCCGATTCGTTGGTCACCTCAACAAGGGTTTCCCAGGAGTTCGGAGTATGCCACTTTATGATGATGACATGCTGTGTTGATCCGGGGCAAACCTACCGCCTTATGTCCCAGGTTAATTCTCTCTACTGTATAGCTTAATGTCATCAGCAGGTCGTGTGCATGCTGGACATTGTAATGTTTATCTAGTCTGGGCAAAGTATTCATGTCTTAGCGCACAGAGTGTAACGAAGGGTGAGAGTAAGCTTGCAGGATGTGGATCGACCTGAATTGATCGGAAGCTTTATATATGTAGTGCATGCAGAGGAGTTGCTGTCTGAAATTATCTCGCCAATTCAATACACGTCTCATCATTAATTTTCACTAACCCTTGAAGCGGTTTCATGATACCGGCAACCCTTTTCGTCCAACTACCTACGTGTGTGTACCAGTCTGTTTCAGGAAGCTAGTTACATTATTGAACTGAGGGTGAAGTTGAACGCCATTGATATGGTGCTTAATTCTGCATTCTTCATACCCTTGCGTACATCGAATAAAACAGTATTATTCACCATTTAGTGCGCATCTTAGTTAGCTGCATGCTCTTAATTGTGAATCGTTCAATCCCCAATTGAAGTTGGCTTCGGAGTTTCTTTGTTTCAACCTATTGTCTTGTTTCTTCCTCTCCATTGTATTTGGGATATCGTATCATTATATTAGTAAAACCAGGTATGCGGTGAGTTTCTCATGGTTGGCAACAAACGTGCAAACTCCGCACGCATGATGACTACTTGCCACTGGAGTTTCAGGGTCGGGAAGAGTGATTATTTATGAGAAACGCTTCTCATTGATTCTGCGCTTGGGGATAGAATGGTTAACAGGTCACCTATCGAGGCTTTCCGTGTGATTCGCCAGTTCGCGTCCCCGGGTTAGGTTGGCGATTATTATGAGTGAGCAGTATATCCTCTGGACCAAGCGGTTCGACCCTCCTCCGTTGTTTATAAGATGTATTGTTGTATTATTGATAAGAAAAAGCAAAATGGGAAATGCGCTCCACTATTTTGCGGTTCTTTAGAAAGAAAAACGATTTAAACACCCGTCCCGTTTTAAAGGGTTTTGCAGTTTCCTGGTGCATGTGAATCAAGATACGTGACTGGGTCTGGCGGGAAAATGCAGCTGTTGGAGGCGGTGGAGCGGCTAGATTCGATTAGCGAATAATGGGAAGCGAACACTCGGTGATGAATAACTGATTGAAGATTGAATGTTTCAGGATGAATGGCTCCTGGTTGACCACAATTCAAAGTTCCAGAGAAAAATTGAGGGCTCGCGTACCAATCCTTCAGAGTAGCACATATTTAGTCTTTGCGATTTGGGAGAAGTTTTGAAAGCTTTGCAAGGCGATTCGTGTGGAAAAGACAGGAAGCATTTCTAAGCATACCTGAAGCAACTTCAAAAATAGGGACAGACCTGGATAAAGCAGAAGAACTGGGAGGTCCGATAGAATTGCAGATGTAAAGTGAATTAGATCAAATTCAAAATACAGAATGGGTGTAGGGAGTTCATGGTTGAGGGATACAGGTATACCATAATAGGATCCCTGGGCATTGAAAACGAACCGAATTTTATGTTCCCGACGGCAATGGCATTCAGATCCTATTGAGTGAAACACACATGAACAATCGACTGTTAGTGATGGAGATGGAGTAACTATTGCAAGAAAGGGAACACGTTGTTGTTGTTGCGGCATCATCAGAAGAATCGTGGATAGGTTTCGGAGTTGGGTATCTATGTTTGTCGATGAAAGAAACTAGCAAAGTGGGCGAAGGAACGAGGAATCGCAGGATGCATGAGTTCTTTGTAGTTTCTGTGATAGCAATGAAATGTGTGCCGACAGGCCGGTGAGAATTATCGTTTTATCCGGCTTGTCAAACTGCAAAACTGACAGAATAAATAAATAAAATGATGAATCGAACGTTCAAGACGATACACCGATATAACCGAGTAGCCATATTTGTAAATGGCATGGATTTTGCCACGCTTTCTAAGTACTTGCAAACTGCATCTGACGTATTCATCCGAAAGCCTGTTTATGGGATCTCTGTCTTGGGTTGTGATCCGTCACCCTTCTACGGCACCCCTCGAAATGCTCCTATACAATCAAGCGCCTTAAAGAGCCTCTGAGGAAGCCTTACTCCTTATTTTCTGAACAAAGTGAGAGGAAGAATTCCCCGAGAAAATTCTCCTTCTTTGATCTGGGGAACCTGTTACTATTGCATCCGCGAGCAAATCATGGCGTTCTTTTTGTTTTATAAAGTGAATCGCGCTGTAGTTTGTTTATTATGCAGTTTGAACTAAATAGCAAGTAAAGTATGTATATATAATAATGAATCCATCCTGACTTCATGTAGTCGACGTATTTGTGGAAAGCGACCGTTATTTGAGGAGCATATTTGCAAAAAGTCAAACATCCACTGCTCTGATGCCAATAATTCACTACTCCGTTTGACCTTTCTATTATGTGTAATTTTCCCGACCGGTGACAATTCTAAATTTAACTTAATGGTAACCAACCCACCAGTCGGAATTCACCTGAGATTTATAGTTCCTCTCGGTTTCGGAGATCTTTGGAGCACGGTAATGTATGCCTACAATGAGTGTTGATAATTCTTTCAATCACGCTGAATTCACCTTACATCATCTGTTCAATCGTTTGCCATTTGGAAGCATATGAGACAGCAACATGTTCCTTCTTTCTGTCCGGAGTTACAGTGATACACAATAGTGTAGAGCGCAACGTTTAGCTGCTCACGTTAGAGCTATTTCCTCAGTGATCCCAAGGTTGCCTTATTAACAATTTACACATCCAAAACACTTCTTTCCATTCATCGACTAGCACATGAAACCAATCAGAACTGTCGGCGCACTCCATGTTAACAGAGAATGTCCCCTTGCATTGACTGGTTCACCTATGAGGAATCCGAATGAAGTAGTTGAGGGTGTAAACTTGCAAATCTGGATGGCTACACATTAAAATTTATCGATTTATATGGAGTTTTCGTTACGAAAATTAGGTTTATTTGTGGGGATTAGGTAAAGCAAATTCGACAATTTTGATGAACAAAGAATATATCTGTTCATTTGACTGAGAAAGAATAGAGTGAGCTCGGGAGAGAACACGCGGTACCTTTGTTTTTGTCTTCAAAGGGAAACATCGAAAATTGCTTTTGTTTCTGCAATGTGGAAAATCTGGTTGACATTATGCAACACAGCTTTGAACGAACAGATTAGATGGTGCAAATATAACTAGTTGTATTGAACAGGTTACATACTGGTGATAGTACTTCATTGTTTTTATTCGTGTCTTTTTTGCCGGTGTGTGTAATACGTCATGGTATGAAGTAACCACTCAACGAGATTTGTACGGCTATTGGTGGAACTTGTGCAATATGATTATCAACGGATAAATATATTCCAGTTTGTGATATCTTGCTCGTGCATCGATAGCTATGCCGAACTTTACCCTCAATGCAACGTTCTTTATTCTTGTGAGTGATGGAGGATTTACTTCAATTTAAAAGGGGAAATTGGTCGTGTATATAGCAAATGAAGCGTGAACTGAAAAGCTAGGAAGCAGAGGCAGCTGCTTCGACCTGGTTGGTTCTCATCAGCAGTGCGAATCCATCGACCTAACTGGGGATGGAACCCGAGACCTTATAGGTAAAACGCAAGCATGCCACCCGCTCGGCCACTGGGCAGCCGAGTGGACCGCTTATTATTTTCCATTTACACAATACAGCACAACCCATCTTTGCGAGCTTGTTGCAGGCCACAGACCTCGCTTATCTCAGCACTGGCCTCCAAGGTTGTGACTCAGTTGGAAACATATACAACTGGACTACTTGTTTCATGTAAGTAATAAAGGATTTGATTCAATTTCAAGCGGAAATTCCTCATAATTCGCTTTTATCTCATTTGAATTGGGGTGACCTTGAGAGTAGTAATAAAGTTGTTCGAAAGCTTTGGCTCAAAGTTATAAAATAATTGATGCAGTTCAGCCTGGAAGTTCATTCTTCCTAACAAGGATATTTAATCTCTCCACACTACAAGTATTCTAAATAGCATTTTTTCATGCAGTGAAAAATAAATATACCGCGGAATCATTATGTGTATGGTAGACTTCTGCAAGTCACTTGCTTGAATTTCAAACAGATGTATTTTTGTTAAAATGGTGAAAAACAATACTCACAAATAATCCTTAAATATCAATATTTTAAGTAAGCAATCGAACGGGGACAACTTCAAATTTGTTTTTCATCTGTCTGCACTTGCCGCAACCCGAGCCAAGTACGGTACATGCGTGTTTTCCATACAACTTCATTGCAGCAAAAACGTGCCGAGATTCCATGCGAGTGTATGAGTGGGAGCGGTAGTCTGCAAAACATCTCTCTATCATTGAACGGGATATTGATTTTTTCGGTGTGGATCACCTCGAATGCAAATGAGCTGGTCGAAAGTGTAAGTCAAATTTTGAGATTTGTGCAAGTTTCTGAATCTTCATAGTAGCGTGAGCTTTTCGTGGCCCATACCGTAATTAACTGGTCCGCTACAATTGACTGTGATCAACTATATATCAAATCATTTTTTAATGATTGACCTCCTAACAAGTTGAAAATGGGTATGTACCTGAGGTAATCCAATAGTCCGGAACAACCTCAATCAGGGAGCTACTACAGTTGCTAGATGACGAATGTATATTTTTTGTTTTGGATGAATCAAATTCCCTGTGGTTCAACCAAGAATACTCTGACTGGAAGAACACTACCGCTCATTGGTTAACACCTGCTGAACCACTAATCTTGTTTGGTGGATATTATTGAATTCTTCCTGCTTTTGGGTATCGGGAAACTCCGGAAGCTAATTGTAAGTGTGATTTGGTATTCTACTCGGTTTCTGAATATATTCCAAATACCACAGCGCATTTGTTCTCTCTCTCTCCTCTCTGTCAACAGCTTCTCTTGGATAATCATTTTTTTATTTTAAGGTGATCGGTCACGAACGATGCGAAAAGAGGTGAAACATTAGGTGCGTTAGATGAAACAGATAGAGAGGTGAGCGGGAAAACAGTGTTACGTTGACCGTATAGGATCGAATGGGTCCGTGGAGGGTGGGGGGTGGGGGAGAAGAAGTATATGTAAAAGCAACGTAAATTCAAACAAGGATCTGCATATGTGCATCTGGACGATATAACTCGTAACTTTATATCAACTCTCGAGCTTGGATGTGCTGAGTTCAGTTCCCAATGGACAGCTTGGATGGCTTGAAAAGCAAATAATAATAATGACCGTTATTCGTGGACTGCGCTACACCAACAGGTCTGAAGAGCGTTAATGTGGAAATTATTTTTCTGTGATTCTGAACTCCTTGTTGTGGATTTACGACATACTGTGGCTCCTACCACCAGTGTTCGGATGTCCCCATGTGCTAATTGTAATAAACGAGTGGGTCCTCGCACAAAAGTTCTATAGTGCGACAGTTGTGATCATTGGCTACACCTATGTTGTACTAAGGTCAGCCCCAAACCGTATGATTTACTGAGTTCATATAAATCGGATGTTCTCAAAGTGATTTGTGACAACTGCTATATACTATTCAATTAGGTGGCTCTAGCGCTTGCGGCAATTCATCCCTCCAATGTCGGATCACCAGTCATCATTCTACCAAACGCGTCTTCATTACCGGAGGCTACTCCGCTCACTGACATCCAGCAGCCCATCAGCCTATTAACTTACGCGGATGTTGCTGTTCGCTCCCCACCTCCTGTGATGACACGAAG
>UZAN01041727.1:30755-55479 GCA_900618425.1 Echinostoma caproni
TCTACTGCTACCTCTCCTACCGCACCATTCACCATGCCAAAACCATGCCAAACCACATTGCAGTCAATGCGTCACTAAACCCTGATCTTGAACAAACCTCCTCCTGGGACAATTTCGACCACGTTTACTTCGATGCTTCTAAAACCTCTCTTCTTTCAATTTCTCTAAACAACCCTTCATTCCCCCTCCCACTTATATCTGACCCCACCGAACTCCGTTCCAACAGCTTTGTTTCCCTTCTTGGATTGCCTATAAATTCTCTTTTCTGCAGATCCTTTTTTATAGTTCAACTTGCTCCTCGTGCTGCTCACGAGTTTGGTTCTTTTTTCTGTGCCAGACACCTTTTCAATCCAGTTCATATTCTTTTACTGTACAAACTTAAATCCGCCATGCTCTTGAATACTGTAGTCACGTGCGGGATGGGGCTTCCTCTTCTTCTCGTTCTCTTAATCCTGTTCAACGAAAGGCCATCCGGCTGCTCAATGGTCATTCTCCAACACCCAATCCGCAATCACCAGTCCATCGTCGAGTAGCTGCTTCATTGTCCCTTCCCCATCATTACTACTTTGTATTTTGTTCTTCCTAGGTTTCCTCTGCAGTGCCTCTTCCTGTAAATTTTGCCCGCTCATCCTGTACACAGACATCCCTATCAGATTTCAATTCCCAGATATCGAAATTCTCTGCTCCCATTTTCTTTTTCCCCGAGCTGCCAAGTTTTGGAACATTCTCCGACTTTCTGTTTTGCCCCCAACTCACAACCTTACAGAGAATCAATAAACGGGATCTTAGGTGAACGTTGTCCTTTTCTCCCTTTAACCTGTGCTTTTGCTCTGCGGTTATTTTCCCTCTTAATGTAATTCACACTGTGTAAAAAAACGATATGCTCTCGGTCGTATCATCCAGTAAAGGTAGTTAGTGGCCGTGAGATATCCGGATCAATTGGTTATTATTTGTTAGTTTAGTTGTGGTGTCATCTTCCGAACTGGATTGCGAGTAGACAATGGGTTTCTCCTATGTCTGGTAATACAATATATATTATGATCTATCGGAAAAGTGGCATCCAGGGCTAGTGTGTTGGTATACTCCAATAAGTAAGTTGATCAGGCTTACGCCTGTTCGAATTCGTCTGAAATTGTATTTTTAATCAGTTAGACTTGCCAACAACCTTGTGTACTTTCAATTTGTGAATAGTACAATCGGGTGGTGGTGGTGGTGGTGACAATCCTTGTTTCAAGATACATTCAATATTGGAACGCACCGTGGATGGATCACTTGACTCTGTCTGACCTCACTATCCATGCACTCGAGACGACTCCGATGATCTTCGGAGGGAAATTCCACGGTGCAAAACACCTGTGAGTGGAACTATATAGGTTAATGTGTGATTAGCTTACGGTCAAGATCGCCAACTGTGAAAATAAAACATATGGATACATGAATAAATCACATGTGCGTACTCACAAGGCACTAGTACACCGCTGCAGGAGATTTTGTCAGTCAGGCAGAATATGACCGATTCACTGAATGAATGTATCAACCTGGGTGTGACGACGGTATCGGCGTTTGAAATAAGTTCAATACTGAAGAAAACGTGCGTGCAGCCATGATTTTATTCTCTGTGAAAACCAGAACTAATAGTAGCTTGAACTCAAAGATTGTGTGGTTATCCGGGCTCTCTGTTACGAAAACTATTCCGTCCAACTCCTTTTGCAACTGGTTGTCTCACTGCACTAGTTGGTCAACACAGGAGATTTTGGCATTCAACACGCTCTAACCGGAATGCCCAATCTTTCTACGGAAGATTTGCTCGGCTAACATTAACCTTGAAGTGACTCTTTGTTGTAGGGTTTGCATAAAACTGAAATGGGAATACTGAAAATTTATCCAATACGCCATGCCATCGAACGTCCTAATACAGATGAGTCCATGTATGCATATTGTAGGCTCTCCGTCCGATTTCATGAACTGTTCTTCTATAGATGGCGCCAGTCACTCCACAAAATCAGGAGAAGCCCCAGAAGAGTTTCTGCTGCCCAGGATGCACATGCATACGGAAAACTGCAGGCAGTTGTCGTTTAGAAATCGCAGAACTTTGTGCAATACAACCGGTCCAGGGTAACTAACAAAAATTACTGGTTTTCAGTCGCTTTCCAAAAACCCGCATTATCTAAACTACGATACATGTAAGCGATTCACATGCCAGATTTAAATGTGTACTGGTGGATTTTCACTGTGGTGCACCTAGTGGTGGCCGTCTATCGTCACTGGATTTTCTCTCTATAAACCGATTAGATGCCCCATTATCCCGAGACACAAAGACTGCGTGTATGTAATCCCTTGGAAACGTGGTACTCCAATCAACAAGCATCTTTTCAAATGATGCAAACCTTGAGTGATGTTCTTCGTGTCTAGGTGGAAGAAAATCAAAATACTTTTTTGGTTTACCACCACCTCACCTTATCACTATTCGTCGATTGCAAACGGGTTCCCTTCTGAATGTATTTGGGACAAGAATAATAAAAATAATAGTAATGATAGCAATAGGAATGGCTAGAAAGCCGCTTTACCAACGCCTTTACCGGAGAGTCCTAGAATCTATCATCAAGCAGAAGCCGAAGGTCTTCGATTAAAACTGAGAGAGACAGAAATAGATACGAACATCCGTTGGTTTTGACCTACTGCTATTTGGGTCAACGAGGAATACCTTAGAGTTTGGTACCACCAAAAGACCCAAAATTGGTCAAGCTTGCTGGGGTGAGCTATGAAACATTGAAAAACCATTGATGTGCAACTGAAGTCAGCAATCGCTTAAAGTTCTACCTTCCCTTTTACGCCTTATGCAATCTTGAAGAATAAACTGGATATAAGTGTTCACTAAAACTAATCCTTGGGTTGCTCCTGGGCTTGCACAGTGTAATATCCTTGGATCTGAAGGCAGTTGAGGTTGGATCGATCTCAAATTCTGCAACAATAATTTCATACCATCGAGTCTTCAATGCGAATATTGTAGCAACCACAAGGGTATCCGGATTGTCTGAAATTTTCCGAACAGATGACTTACGCCAAATAAATTGAGCTACTGGCATCTTCCGTTATTGGGGATAGATTAGAGGTGGATTGAAAACCATCAAGGTCGATAGTCAGTTCATCTAAGGAAGGTAGTAAATGATAATATAGGTAAGTACCTTGAGCAACACTCAATTGTTGTGAATGTTGATTGATTTCATCATGAATGATGCTTAGCTCTTTGTAACAACCGTCCACATCATCCATAGCTAAATCGGAAGTCAGCCTTCCGTAATTGTGGAGACAGTTGTGAACCAGTAAATAAATATCTTACTTTTCCACCAACTGCTGAGTGGATTCAATGCAGATTCAACATTGGCATTGGAAACCTTGGTTAACGCATCACACTGAAATACTTGAGGGCTACAAAGGTCATCAAAAAATGCACCTAGAATGATAGGCGTTCATTATTTTTTGAAATTTATCAAAGCATTTGATTCTCACGCCATGGGTTTCTTCTTGCAAAATAAGTCTTAAAAGAGAGTTGTGTCTCCGACAGTGACTGCAACATTCGTTCAGTCTCTTCTTTCAGACGCATTCGCTTAGGTTTATTAAACAAAGTAGGTAATCAGTCCGGGTTTTTCCTCATCTATTAGTTATTCCTATTAATAATGATAATTAAAAATGCAATTATAGTTACATTACTACAATTCTATTTAAACAGACTCAAGAAATTATCCCGTAGATGGGTCACGTGCATGTTCTGTTGTGGGAATGTTTTTTTCCGCCTTCTCTCTAAGTCAGCGCAAATTTTCACGGGTCCATCAAGAGTGCCTAGTGCCTCTGAACGATCGAATGGGCTAATCCAAGCTTGATAATCTAAATTTTACGGGTTTTATTCAAAATTTATTAAGCCCGGAATTCGACAATCAGTGTTTTCTGTGTGCAACTCATCAGTACTCATAAGTAGTTCACATCAAATGAATGTTTTATTTATCCGTCCGAACGTTTCATTCATTATTTTCTACTCACTTTGTTTTCCCGTAAGCCAAATGGACCGAAGAACCAATCAGAACACACTACGTCGATTTAGGGGAATATTTATCGATTGGTTTCCCACGTAGCCAATCAAATAGCGACACGTTGAATAAATTGCATCCGTTTCCAATGCATGGTATCCACTTGTGTGTAACTGTTAGACGTGCGATAAGATAATATGCGGGCTTTAGAAGAGAAATGGCTTGGAGCAATGAGGATAGGGGTGGAGAGTAAAATCAATTTATTGAATTGCATTCAATCACCGTGCCACAAGTTGATTGCATGGAATGTTCTGTTCTTTCTTACATAAGTTAGTCATAGTTCTGCTCTTATTTACATCGCCTTCGAGGTTGAAGCCTGAAACCTTTGATATGTATTTGTTCAATCACACGATCGTGCAACAAGCGAGTTCTACTGAGATGCAAACGGTAGAAATTTTCACTAGCCTACCAGGATTCTGGTATTCGGAATGGGAGGAGTAGATAGCTACTGATGTGAAAATTGTTTTCTTTGCTTGAGCCAAGGTGAACCGAGTGAGCAAAGACATAGGGTAAGCAGCTAATAGCATCCAGTATTCTGTTGTTCTAATGAGATATGACTGTATTCCCCTTTACTGCTATGTTACTGAAGTTATTATGATTAAATGACGTCACCTTTTGTGCTAGAAGGATGGCCATTTGTTTCTGAGCACACAGGATTGATCTATGCGGATCGGTCGCTATGGCCTCAATTATCCCCAAGCGATGTGGGTCGCGATGCCGTATCATGACGGAGAATGTTTTATCTCAGTTGACGAGGTGACCGTTCTGATTCAAGTGTTGAACTAACATTTAAGTTGACCTATGTGACACCCACTCGGTCTGTTGGTCACAGTAATTCATTGCCTTTAGCATATCCTTGAAGATGTTTGCATTCACTCTTATACGGAACATCGTTTTATAAATGCCATGAGAGGTGGGATCGTCAGAAATGCGCCACATGAAAAGCAACTTAGGAAGGTCTTGTGTGATAGGATATAGATATAATGCGAACAATAACTGCAGCTTTTTGTTCGAAGTGATCTTCACTGTTCTCAGTCTTCGGTAACGGAGTCAGAACAAGCCGAAAAATTGCCCCGAAACACAGCGCAATTGGTTCCTGAGAGAACCCCGGATTTCGTTCAAATCGTTGTCCTCAGACAAGGCTCCCTGCGGAACGATTGATCATTGTTCAGTCCAGACCAATAAGAAGATGGGGGAACAGAAAGCGTCACGTTTGTTTCACACATCCGCTGCTAGGTATATTGCGGGACCTCAATCAACTGAGCCAGTAGAAGTTTCGAATACGGAAATGAAGACAGTTAACGAAAGCCAGTCGCAAGTCGACAGCAAAGCAAATCCAACTTTCTGTATCGAAAACATAACGAACAAGCAAACTTTGACCAGACCGCAAAACAAAACGATAAGCAAGTTAAGATCACCGGTGAAATGGAAGCCAATTGCACTTCTGAAAGCACCCGAAGCAGCGTACAAACACTATGTTGGAGGCCGTATCGGTGACCATGAAGCAGCGAAGTTACATCCTAGATGGCGAAGTTCATGTAGAATTCGGATAAAGAAAATCCCAATGAACATTTTGCAGGAGATAAGTGACGACAGAGGCGTTTATCGAAACGAACACACCAAAAAGTCGTCAGAAATCAACCAACTGGTCGTGTCCCCAGAAATCAACTATGAAGCCACAAGAAACTGTCAATCAAATACGAACCCGTTCGAGCTCTCAAAAGAAAGAACTCATTGCCCGCTGCATGCAGAGTTCATTTTCGCCGAGTTTTGTTAGATAATACTCACTTGTGAGTATTAGGTAACCTTCGATGATCAAAAATATAACGAGACCACTGAGGGCCAAGTCATGTGACTGAAAGAATAACTACCGACTGCCCTATGCATTATTCGATGTGCCGCCAGAAACGGTGATGGTATGTGTCTGGTGAGATGTTTTGTGTTACGTAGGGCAATTCGTGATATCCTATCTGAAATCCTCAATAAACAACTATCCTCGACCGAGCACCGCCTTGTAAATAACTTATAATAATAACAATAATAACTTACTTGATAAATTATAACACTTGTAATGATTTCAAAATGAATGCATCAAACACTTATGTTCCTCTAGAGTGTTCTCCTAAATGACTAGCACATTGCCTGTGCATTTCAGCAGATAAGATTCCTGGCCATCCGGAGGGAAATATGATCCCAGAAAAGTTTGAATTGACCAAAAGACGTTTTGGCACTTCAAGGTAAGGACTTCTGGCAGACTGTGTATCAACTATATGTGAAAATCTTCAGAAGCGATAAACAGTTATTTCAAATGGCCGGAGAGATTGTTCATCGGAATCTGATCTGTTTATGGGAGGTGGTTCATTAAACAATGACTCTAATGGCTATTCAAAGGTTACTTTTCATCAATAGTGGATATTATGTGATACAAATGTACATGTACGACTAATGTTAAACTGTTATTGATTTTTTGGCGCAATCGAGGCAACGAAAGGGCTTAAATCATCAAACTATTGGTCCAATGCATCTGAATTCGGATTGGAAAAGCTACGAACTGATTGATGGTTGTTTGTGAAAAGTGGGATCGTATCACTCGACCGGAATTGTAAACTGTGGCGCAACTGCCTGCTGATTATTTGTGGCGATTCTCCGAGTTGCGTAGATGAGTAAATTGTACCAATCCCCAGTCATCACAAAAAAGCTGTGCCAGCATTATAGAAACGAATCGTGAGCTCCTTCGGCACGCTGATTTGGTATCCTATTGTTCTCATTCTGTCTGACAGTTTGAATTCTGTCACATTCCATGAAACAGATGAGTACAACCAGTCCCCTTCTCAACCCTAAAGAAAAAGAAACGTGTTGATTTCCTGTTGACCTTGGATAATAAGTTCATTTTATGAATTCTGTGCCTGAACGACATTTTTTGTGTATTTAATATGAAATTCGACATGTGAAGTCTTTTTAAATCAAAATTTAAATTATTGTCCTTGCTCAATGTCAGTGCCACATTTTTCACTGATGAGTGGTGATACGTTATTCTTGCTGAACGAAATACCACTTGACAGAAAACACTTTTCTCAAAACCGCTTAAGATGGTTCAATTTTGTTAACTGAGAAAGAGAGAGATTGCTTTTTTCTGTGGCCGCCATTTCTGTTCAATTTCGTCATAGACGAAATACTGAAGAAAACACTGAGTGGTCTCTAAAATGTACATATTAAATGGGCAGTTGGAGAAAAGCTGTGCGATCTAGAGTACACTAACGACATCGTTTTCTTGTTCGAATGTACGGATGATACACAAAGAGCACTTGACAGATTAGCAAGTTCTGTCGCTCCGTTCGACATGTGCTTTGCACCTTCAAAGTGCAAAGTGATGGTACAAGACTGGGTGTCGTCGAGTTCTGTTCTGAAACTGGGTAGTCAAGAATTAGCTTAAGTTGACTGCTTCTCGTATTTGGGTAACTGTGTGACCAACGACGGTAGCGCATCGAAGACGATAACCGCCCGCATATCCAAGGCTTGAGCAGCGTACGAAGGACTAAAACACCAGTGGCGGCGATGTGACGAGTCACTAAAGTTGAAAAGTCGCGTATACAGCGCCACTGTACGATTAATTGTGCTTTACAGATGTGAGACCTTGAATTTGCGGGTAGAAGACATCCGTCGCCTAGAGGTTTTCGACCATCGATGCTTACGTAGTCTGGCTCAAGTGGGATGGAGTGAGCCGGTAAGCAACCTAGAAGTAATTCGTCGGGTGTTTGGGAATCCGTCTAACAAGAACTCGCTATCGCATCGAATCGAGCTCAATAGGCTCCGTTGGTTAGGGCACGTTTGCGTATGTCCGACGGTCGTCTTCCGCAATGTGCCTTGCACGCAGTGGCCATTGCAGGCTGGAGGAAGCCACATGGAGACCAGCAGATTACGTGGAGTCGAGACATGAAGAAATGTACAGAGCGATTAGGTAGGTGTCTCTCGTCTTCCAGGTTGGGGTCCAAAAGACTCAGTAATCGGATGGTTGGAGGCACTGAAGATCATATCTACGAACCGACAGCAATGACGATCATGCTATCACCTCTTATTAGACCAGAATGCTTGAAATAGTATATATGCACAGTTGGACTGTNTACTCTGTGTGCTGACCATAGAGGTTCGTTTTCTTTACCCGTCTCTAAAAGTAAATCAAATCCCTGTACTCCTTAAACATTCTCCATTAACTTGTGTGCAATATGAATTTGGCGGCGATCAGTGAAGTTCACTTTACTGTATTAGGCTGTACAATGATGATGATGATGATGCTTCTATGGTACATTTTTGTTGTTCCTTGGACATCTCAAGCTACGAAAGTTTCAAGTATAATAATCAAAGCTCTAAGCAATAAATGGACTGAACCTTTTGCTTAATTTTCGGTTTAGTGGACCTCTGTTTTATTCCAAACAGGGACTAGACTGTTTAAGATAGGTTTATCTCATACCGCCCCGAACGTTCCCGTAAATACTATGTTGGCTCAGAACACTTCTCCACATCCACAGATCACAAATAATCCATGAATGTGGTCACCTCTTGTTCATCCCCTAAGCCCTCTCTCTCTGTACACTCCATAAGGACAGCTTTCACGTGTACGTTGAGTATGACGTTAAGAAGCATTTTTCATAATGGTAGGCTCGGCCGTCCGATGCTGAACCATACGAGAGGATGAAAGTAAAATGCCCGGAGTAGGTGTGACTATGCATTAATCAAAGTCAACTTCACCTTGATCGCACACAAGGTGAAGTGTTTGAACAGGGCTTTGGCAACTATTATTTATGAGTCCCCACTGGCTGGATTCTCTAGTACGCAATCAAGCTTTTAAGTGAGCATCCTCCACGGTCTTAGCAAACAAAAAGTCATTTTTTCCTCTTCAAATTTCGTATAGTCCGTCATCATGCACAACCCCGCAGTCCTTCAAAACTGTTTCAGCTTCTTTTGAAGAGATTTAAGTAGACAGTTACTTTTGATTCAGATGGCTGACATTCTTTCCTAATGAAGTGCAGAGACGAGCCATATATACAAACAATGCTAGCACTTATCAACACATAGTCAAGGATGGTAGAGCCTCCACTTTATGCAAGCTCATATTTGCTGAATGGAGTTCTCTATGCCAATCAGTCTCTTGGAAGTTTAAAGTCAACTGCAATCATCTCTTCTTGAGTAATGCCAACAGGCCGGGCTTCTTTGAGCCTTTTAAACTGAAACGTCTATCGTTTTTCCGCTTACCATTATCAGCTGGTATACAGTCCATATAGATGTACCTTCGATCTGACTTCTTCTTTTTTCTTTTGAGTGATAAATCTCTAGAAAGTTCCGAGGGGATATACTCCTATTACTTCTCCAGTTCGTAAACAACTGGATTCTTCTACCTGCCCTCGTCCTTGCGTAGATGGCCACAGGTGTATTTTTCCTGCTGAACGCAACTTACCAAGATCAGCTAAAGACTTTCGAAAATCAAAATGCATAACTCTAGTGTTTTACAGGCTGAAGTTTTCCGTTCTCAACTTTTCATCGCATGCTTCACTTGATTCAAATTCGGCGAAACTCCTTAGTAAGCTAACGATCTGTGCTACTTGGTAAGCCACTATCGAATCGGTAAACATTCACTTCACTTCCCCAAGAATGCATTTAGCATTCATATTTTTACATTTCAATTTTGGCCCTTATCTTAACCGATCTACGTGTTACGAACGCGCTATTGGCTTCTTAAGATCCCAGTTATCTGGTAATAGATTTGCAAATTACATGGAGGTCACAATAAATACCGATTTGCGTTGAGTTTCCAATTAAAAGTGATGTTAAGAAATACTCCAATGAGTGTCTTTTGAAAGTGGCCGACTAAAATCTTTCGAGGCTGAATGGAATTTAAAAATTTTTCTTCCCTGTTCTCCTATTATATTCTATGACTTGCACAATAAGGACTTCCAAACGCCATACCGCGGTTCAACCATCTAAAGTCATGTCTCTCTGATCCTTATTGAGATAATTATCATTGACCACCTGTGATTTGATCATAACCACAAAACCAGTGAGAAGTTGGTAAACACTGACATCCCACATCCTCTACATCACGGTTTATTTGCATATCACCTCGGTCTATCGGCACGATTGTGATACAGACTTATACTCTCTTTATTTTTCCAGCACGGAGGTTCACCATGGGCACGATGAAAGCCTCAGAGGAATTTTGTAAGAACCTTAACCGCTATAAACCTCTTTTGCGGAATTCCAATCATCCCTGTCGGTTACTGTTCACCTTGAAACCCAAAGGGTATCCATTGAAGTTCGTTCTAAAAACTGGCGACTAGAATTCCGGCGTCTCTCTTCTTCATTCTGCTTATGTATTATTCGGAATTCAGTACCATCTCATGTTGTTCAAGAGCCAAGCATTGATTGTTTCAAGCAGAGGTTGGATAAACGTGACCTGATCCATAAATTCTAACATCTGTCGCAGTACAGGGAACAGTGAAACATTGTGGCAGTCCTCGTATCCTTTTGCTCGGTCAATCCTTTCAGTTGAACCGAAAAACCCTATGGGAAAAGAAAGGTATCCGCTTTCCAGGAGCACCAATAATAAAATTTTCACGTTTACTTTTTTCAATACATTAGAACCGGAATTGTTTTTTGTCATCGTTCATTTGTTTTACTCAAATGTATGTTTTGTTTGATTATCAGAAATCTAAATGCAAGTTCAAGTGATTGATGATTTGTTCCAACGCAACGAAATGTACGATTATCTAGGATCTTTGTCTGCATAGGTTCGTGCAACGGACAATTAACTTCGTGGATAATGGAATTTTCTTGTTAATATGATGAATAAGAATGGAGGATCGTTTGACGTGCACACCAACGGTAAGGATGATACCGAGCAACCGCTTGCAAACAGTCCTTTGACGATTTGGCCCATATTCACTTGTCTCAGATGAGTGAGATCGAATTAATTTCTCTCCAGTGAATATCTAACTGATTTCAGCTACTGCAGTTTACCCCGTTCGATGTGACCATCTTCCAGATCATTAATTGATAAAACAGTTCCGTAGTTTTACGGTAATTCATTAAAAACCATGATATATCTCATTAGAAACAAAGCAGAATCAACGACTGGTATAAATAAATAGAGGGTTCTGTGCCGTTTTTCGTAACTTGCACAGCATCGGTTGGAGAGAGTGTTTAGATGGCGATCATAGGATATTTAAAAGGTTATTCATCGATTTAAAACTTGTATGAGGAAAGATGCCATCAAGGATGGAAAAGAAAACCCTGGTGGTACAAGGGTTATCGTCCCAATAAGTGACCTCAGGGATCGGGTTTCTTGAAGTATCTACTAAGGATGTCCTACTCAGTACTTTCCTGTGGCAGGGTTGGTTTTGCCATAGACTAAATGCAAAAGACAGTAACCGCAGCGATACTCGGGTTGAACCACAGAAAGCTCATTCACTCCTGATGTGGCCTGTAACTGACAGACACGTTGCCATACATGCCTATGGCCACAATGCTTGATCGAAAGATTGATTGATTGATTGATTGATTGATTGATCGATTGACTGACTGCTTTAATGTCGGACTGATGGCATTGGGAGGTAGTGTGACGTTTCAGCCTTCCTTGGTATGCCTGCCTGCCTGTCTTCTTACATGTGGCCGTTTCTGCTTACTCCTCGGTCTATGAACCGGCTACATATTTGCCGTTTACAATAAACGTATTGCTTAATTCGCGACGTGCCTATCGACCTACTTAAATAGTGACACCACGCCTAAGTAGAAACCGGGACACTGACCACGAAAATCATCGGTGATGGGGACTGTTGGGAGATGTTGGTGGATGTGAGATCATGTGAAATACGGCACACACGCAAGAGTGAATATGCACCCAATCAACCAGCCTGCAAGATAAATGCCACGATTCGAGTCTCGATTGTTAATGAATGACTGAAATGCACCTTTATGGTATTCTTTCAGAGGAAAGGGATGTAAACTAGGAACGACATTTTCTTTGTGAGGTTTCTAAGGCAGTCGAATGAAACTGCGCTCCCTCCTTCGTTGGTGATTCCATAACATGCATGTGATAAAATTCGTTGTTGTATTTCATCAGGCAGTAACTATTCCATGAAGTGATGAGTGTTTCATCAAACGCAATCCGCGAAATAGCTTAAAAACCTAATTTTCCAGGATTTGAGCTTCTATCTTCTCACCTTATTTCATCTTTTATTGTAGTTGGATTTGTTCGGAGGGCACAGGATAACCCAAACTGGAAGAATGACCTAAGGTTGGCATTTCTGGTTATCCGGTAAGTGATTATGCATCTTAACATTCTCCCTACTTTTTCTTGATCATCTCCTGTTGGTGAATAAATCATCTCCATGGATATTATCCTTGATGTTCCATGAGCCTAGGGTACTGTGCGGTGTCCCCACAACTGTTCGGAACTGTTTCATCACGCAGTACTTCAGTACGAAGTTGGAGGCGCTTTGACCCTTTTCGTTCGAAGTTGCATGTTAGACGTTTTCACATCTAGGTGCAAACCACAACGCACAACGAAATCCAACATCCGGTAGATGGATGATGACTGAAGCAATGGCCCTATTTAATGGTTGGCCGCAATCGCCACATCAGTGCGGCCTACAGACACATATGTTGTTTTGTATTGAAAAGTGCAAGGTCTGTCGTGACCAATGTCCCTCAGTCTCACCGATAGCCATCTGATTTATTGACGAACACGACGAAACCTCAGTTGAGCATGAACAGGCCTATGTGCTCATGGGGTTGTTTCCACAATCACTTGTGTATCACTTCAATTTGTGATGCGAAGTTCAAATCATTAGATGCATTATAGAAGATAAACTTAACAATAAACTGCTGCGTAATCAAGGAATCAGGACCCCGAGGTGCAATACTTGAATCAGTGAGTATATTAGATCACAAAAACAGATGACACGACTTTTATTGCTCAAAGCAACAGTTCCACTACGGTTTTAATTGGGCGAAGCAGATGCATAAAATCGATTCTCGTGGGACTTGGGAAGAACGATTTTACCTTTTACTTTTAAAGCATAACCGAGCATTTGTTCCGTGCTCGAGCCTTACCAGCGATGTAAGGAGAAATCGAGAATCAAAAATGAACGTTGCATAGTTTTCTTCTCCGAACCGAGTGCAAGGGAATAATTACAAATTCGTGAGTCCTTCAGGGGAGATTTGTTTTGCCGGGGGTACAAAAGTGGACAAATTAACATTTGCGTGCTTTGTAAATTAGTCGTTACAACAGTCACAGCAGAAACCAATAGGTCAGGAGAAAAGCTTCACGCCAAGCATTAAATATCAAGAAGTTTCTGGAAGCCACTGCAATCAGTGGTCGAATAAAGGGGCGGTGAATACACTGGAGTCGAGAAAATGAATGCTATGTGTAGAGACTGAACAGGATACATGTAGGATACCTTGAAGCAGTTGATCTACCATGAAATAGGAACACCTCAGGAATGATCTCTATATGATAACTAGTCTATAAAAAGCTTACCGGTAATAAAGGACCATAGCACCACTCAGGACGTAAATGTGCGCTGACAGTCGTCCAATCCTACAGGAGGCTGCCATGGACAACTCCAAATTTGAAAGCAAAGGATTTTTACATGAACATTATTAGCTATAAAAGTACTGGTGAAGTACGGGATATTGTTCTCCCCTCAAATTGACTTTGCGTCAAAATCCCAACGATCATGCCAATCGATGAGTTTGTTCCAGACAAAAATATGTTAGCCCACAAAGAGGGCAGCAACGTCCTGACATAAGTCATCTTTGTTTCACCCCTTCATAGAAGTGCGTGATAAAATAATTTCAAAGGGAAAATTCGTCGTGTATATAGCATATGAAGCGTGAACTGAAAAGATAGGAAGCACTGGACAGCTGTTTCGACCTGGTTGGGTGACATCAGCAGTGCAAGTCCATCGACCCAACTGGGGATCGAATGATAGATTTATTTATTTTAGTGAACTTTGATCGCGGAAGCGTGTTTTTGTGGAAGTACAAAAAATAAATAGTACTGATCGAATTTTTTTCACTTTTGTACAGAAGTACAAGTTTACATCGTTCCGGATGAATAGCTTCAAATAAAACACAAAGCAAAAAACTCCAAGTGTGATTTTACCTTTCCGCCTTCACATACATAGTGCAAACTTTAAAAAAATGGGTAACACGAGTCTCCTGTGGAATGTTACTGCCCTCAATCTCTCTTGCTCTACAATCTGTTCACATCTTTGCAACGATCGAATCCATGTCTGCTTTTCTGATCTGCTTCACACACCAACGGTGCGCATCGGATTGCACGTGTGTATCACTATCCTCGTCCACTCAGCACAAGCCACAGAATGCGCGCGTTTTCAAATCAACCAATCCAAGAACGCCACCGCATCTGAACTGAGGACCAATGCTGTTGAGTCACATGACCGGTAGACACGCTTGATCACAACAATCCGGAGTGTGCATACAGACTACGCATGACCTGAATACGGCGGTTGAAAGAAGAGAAACAGTGCATCCGGATAAAGTACTAATTTTGCAATGCTATGCGACGTGTATTTACCTAGGTCTGGCATAGTCCATTATTTTTTTGTATCTACCGAGTGACCACGTATAACTCTGTTCAAACAAGAAATAATACCTGGCAACCGGCAACAGGCCACGAAAATAGTGACGGTCTAGTTGAGTGTCTGTACCCTCAAGAAGACACCACAAATCGAATTGTGTTGATATCGAAAACTACAGGGGTTACCAATAAATGATACTAGTCTTTGATCGATGATCGATGAATGCGAGAATTAAGAAGATATTAGTTCCGTTTATTGCAAAGAACAATTTTGGGGAATATCCAAGGATTGTACATATTCGGTCAAAAAGACATTACGAAGGATCTTGAAATGTGGGCAAATTATTAGAAATTCCCATTTTTCCCAAATGCATGCTTGTGTGATAAAAAACAATTCGTAGAACAGCCAGATAGCTAGATCAAATATGGTTGCGCAAAGAGAATAATACGACCGTTTATCGAGGGTTTAATCGAACTGCATTTGGTATGCAAAACGGAGGCAAGTGCATATAAAAACATGTATGTGGTAATAAAACATGGTTGTCAGTCGAGGTGAAAAATTGACGACGTTTCGGTTCTGGCGACCACGGAGTTCGAAGCATACTTTGCAAACGACAACGTTAGATCGCATTCAACTTACCATAGACTGCGAGTGAACAGGCATTCGTGGACTATTGGGGAAAGTATTGTTTCCCGGACTTTAGCGGTGAGGAATAAAGATGTTCATACGCTGTAGAATAGTCCTGACACAGTTGATGTAGACAAAGATGATAAAATCGATCGCACCAGGGCGAGGATACCCTGAAGTTGCGGGAAGCGGTCAAATCAGCGCGGGGCGGGGGTGGGGAGTCATCAATACTGATTGATGAATAAACGTACGCACATCACAGCAAAGATTAACATTGTGCTCTGTAAAGGGACAGGAGATAAGTGATATTCCATGAAGATGGTTGGCTATCGAGTAGACTGAAAAATTGTCTTTTTATTGGTTGCCCGCGATTTCCGATTAGTAGGCTTACTATCCCCTCTGTAGATGACACCGTATTATTGACAAATACACATCCGGTAACATGAAACAGCGCATGGTTTTTCCATACAGCCCGAACCTTGTTCGGTTTGGCTCTATTGAATAAAGAGTGCGCATTAAGGGATGTGTTTAACTCAAAAGGAAAGAGCCTATCGTAATACTGCATGACTTATGTCCAGGATGATTTCGCTCATCCGCATCATCATCTTCATCGTACAGCAAAATACGGTGTAGTGAACTTCGCTGATGGCTGCCAAGCTCACAATGCACTCAAAGCAAGTTAAAAAGTACATGATGGATAAGGATTGAACCCAATTGGAGGGTGGAAAAGAAAGTGAACATCTACGGCGAACAAACAGAATACACAACCTAACAGTGCATACATACCTTTTCAAGCATTCTGACTTGATGAGAATTTGCAACAAGAACGCCACTGTTGTCGGTTAGTTACCATATCCTTCAGTGCCTCCAATTAGCCAGTTACAGAGTCTTTCAAACCAAAAACTGGAAGGTAGGAGACATCTAATTTATCTAATCGCTCTGTGCATTTCTCCATTTCTCATTTCCACGTTATCTGTTGAGGTTCACGTGATTTCCTCTAACCTGAGTTCACAACTGCGAATAAGGCGAGGTGCGGTGTACAATAACTGGACATGTGCAATACGTGTCCTAACCAGTGAAGCCGACTGATCTGAATTTGATGGAACAACGGGTTCTCCACCGAATCATTACCCAATTCGCAAAGGCATACCTCAAATTTTCTTACACGATCACTACATCCAACCTGCGCCAAACTACGCAAACCTCTGCAGTCGAATACTTCGAGACGACGAATATCTTCCACGCGCAGACTTAGGGCCTCGCAAGCATAAAGCGGAACTGACCGCAAACTGGAGTAGTAAACGCAACCTTTCAGTTATGATGACCCTAGCCTACGAGATGACGCACACCACGGAGCGACATGTTGTAGTTTTCGGACAACTGTGATCAATCAAGCTTCACGGGTGACGTCAACAAAACGCTTACGCGTCGCAGCTTCTAGACTACAAACCATAGGTCAATTGTGCCAACCAGTCAGAAACCGTGCGGCCTAGACAGAAACTGAAGAACGCCAGAAATACTACAGAACGCGATTGGCCGAGGCGTGTATGACCAATGAGCTTGTCTTGCACACATTACTTAATCCCTCTTATTGCTTCCAATAAGCGAACTACTACTCCTGTGGCCTTTTCCTCGCATCTCGGTTACATGGGATACTGCCTGCAAGTACCAGATAGATCCAGTGCTTACGTTGCGTCCGTGACTGCTAGTCCGTGATTTATAATTCGTGATTCGTCCTTCACGATCAGTGCGTAATAAGGTTACCGCGATTACTACAGAAACAGTGCACCAGTGCTAAGTATTGATGATTGAGCATCAGAGTCGGGGTAGACAACCCCCAATATTGTATCATCACTTTACACTTTTAAGGTGCAGAACTTGAAAGTCTGTCAAGAACTCTTTGAGAATTCTAGCTGCCCGTTCACCACCAACATTTTGGAAACCACTACATGTGTTCTGCAGCATTTGGTCTACGATGAAATGGAATAGGAATGGCAAAATGGGGCACCCTTGATGAAAACTGATCCTGGTTTCGAACGATTTGCTTAGCCCACCGTAGAATCTTACGCCACCTGAAGTATGCAGGTACAAATTCAAATTTTTATAATGGGAAAAAATTACAAATATTTCGCTTATCAAATCCCATAGGGTGTTTACACTTTGGTTCGGAACAAGATTCACAAGATCACAGTTAGTCCATGAAAGTAAAATAGTAATGTAATGTTTTTGACGAGCACAGGAGAATATATTACGTAGTTGGATGTTGAGACACAATGTTTACCCGAGTATCATCAAGCTGACGCTTGAAATATACTAATGTCGGCGGATAGACCACATGAGGTGGTAGAGAGTTCCATGTGCTGCACACTCTGACTGCAAACGAATGGCGTCTGCAGTCGAGACGGCTCTTTTGGAGTGCCAACTTCAGTGGATGCCCTCTGAGGTGAACATTGGTTGATAGAACCAAAAGAGATCTACATGGATGGTTGGGCTGTTGAAAAATTCGATACAGTAAGATCATATTGCCTCTGATTTGACAATATTGAGACGAGTATAGCCCCAGTAGCTGTAATCTTTCGCCATAGGTCTTGGAACGTAGACATTTGACCATCTTGGTAGCTATTCTCTGCGGATGTTCGAGTGCCTTACGATCTCGCTGTAGCCATGGGTTCCAGGCGTGAATTGAGTACTCGGTGTATGGACGGATACATGTGGCTAACAGATGTGGAAACAAAGCCAGCTAAAACGATCGAAAAACACGTTTGAGCAGTCCAACCTGTTTTACCGCCATGGATGATGTCCTGGAACAGTTTGTGAAGCATCTCAAGTTTGCGCGAATGACTACTCCAAGATCCTTCTCTGATGGAGCATGAGGCAGAGTTTCGTGTCCGAGAGTGTGGGAAAAACGACTATTGTGACGTAGTGATAAGATATTACATTTGGTAACATTGAATTCCATATCATTGGAGACAGACCAAATGTGGGCTTCGTCAAAGGCGTTCTGGAGATCAAATGAATCTTCTGGTTTCGTTATTGTCTTCCATATTTTGGCATCGTCTGCAAACAGCAGAGTTTGTGGTCCGAAGACGTCTGGAAGATCATTTATAAAGGCAAGGAAAATACGTGGGCCTAGCACAGATACCTGTGGAACCCCATGGTTGACATCTATTGGATCAGAAAGTGAATCGGAAACATGAACTGATATGGTACGTAGGCGAATAAACTCCTCGATACAGCCAAATACGAGTCAACGGATTCTATAGTTATAGAGCTTTCCGTAAGAGTATTTGATAATTTACTCTATCAAATGCTTTAGAGAAGTCCAGGTAAATAACATCTACCCCTTTGCCTTGGTCTACAGTATGAGTCCAATCGTCCCGAGCCAAAACCAAGTTAGTTGCACATGAACGATTTTTTCGAAACCCGTGCTGGGCTGGGGATAGTAAACCATTTTTCTCCAGATGATCCATTACAGAACCTGCAACAATAGATTCCATGACTTTGGACAACACTGGAAGGAGAATGACAGGTCGGTAGTTAGCTGGGTCACTACGGCATCCGCCTTTGCAAATTGGTGAAATGAGACCGTTTTTCCACGCCTGAGGAAGCACGGTATCTTCAAACAGTTTTTAGTATAGCCCACTTAAAGGATCGGCTGTGATTTGCCAGGGTGATAAGGGATTGTGGATGAGTGTTATCTAAACCTGGTGATGAGTTATTCTTCAAAGCCAAGAGCTTTGCATTTATCCTTTCGGGAGAAAAGATAATGTTTGACAATGGGTAAGGAATATGTTCCAGTAAGCGTGGAAGTACGACCCCAGTGTTACTAGGCGCATTGACCGCTTGAGAGTACTGTAGTCTAAGCATTTTTGCAGCCTTCTTGGTTGTCGCTGAAACACGTCCAGCTGAGTTTAGTATCGGAACGCCGTGTTTGACTTTCCGGTAAACGTTTACATGCTTATATAATAGCTTAGGATTTGCGATAAACTTCCTCGCCAGCATATCACGGTAATTGTGCTTGTCTTCCCGCACCAAATTTTTACAGTGATTTCTAAGGAGCCTGTAAGCTTCCCAAGTGCTGCGGCATGGACAGCGTTTGAACTCCCCCCATTGAAAGTCCGTTTGCATTATCCATTTCCTAGTTCGACTGCGAATTGTGATTTTCGAACAGTCGGTTGGCATAGACGCTTGACGGTTGTAACAGTAGCCACCAATTTTGTGATGCTGTTAGTAAATTTTCGCCAGGATTCCGTGGGATTACATCCTATATCAGGGAAGATCCACTGGATTCCATGAACCAGGGTGTTTGGTCCTGCATAGTCGGTTATGCTACGAAGCGATCCGAAGAAGCTGAAACAGCTACTAAAAACCAAGTTGAATAAAGCATCGGGCCCTGATGAACTATCACCAGTAGTACTCAAAGCATGTGCGAATACCCTTTCAGCCCCATTGTCAAAAATATTCAACGACTGTCTCACAAGTGGAAAAATTCCTGATATTTGGAGATTGGCCAAGATAACTCTCGTTCCAAAAAAGGAACCTGGGAAATATCGTCCCATCGCCTGCACGTCAGTCTTGCTCAAATTATTTGAGAGATGCTTATTACCGTGGGTTATCACTGCATCTGACGAAGAAGACATATATCAATTTGCATATCGCTCCTCGCGGTCAACACTGGACGCCGTTGCATATCTCGTTCATTCAATAATCTCGGCACTAGATAAGAAAACTAAGACCGTCAGAATGATGTTCCTAGACTACAAAAACGCTTTTGACAGTCTTGACCGATCAGTATTGCTCAACCTGATTACGGAAAGTGGTGTAAATACAAAAGTTAGCAGACTGATCTGTGATTATTTCACAGACAGAAAGCAGTTTACATGTTTCAACGGAAAAAAGTCCTCCACTCGCCCTGTTTCTTCTGGTGTCCTGCAAGGTGCAATATTTTCCCCATATTTCTTTTCTATGTATGTCAAACAATTTCCCATTCCTCCTGCATTCATTGGCTGTAAATATGCTGATGACGTTGTTATAGGTTGCAAAGCATCCATTCCAGAAGAGGCTTCCGAAATTCAAAGCAACCTGAATGACGTTATCACTTGGTCCCTGTCCCGTTCCCTCTCACTGAATGCCCCTAAATGTCAGGATGTTGTGGTTTCCCTCTTGTCCGATGTGCCATATTCAGCCCTTATAGGTAGGTTCCCCACCCTCTCTGCAAATCAACAACCCCTACCGAAATCAAAAATAGTAAAATACCTTGGCGTCACCCTATCACACAATTTATCATGGTCACAGCACGTTCAAAACACATTCTGTAAAGTTAGAAAGCTTTCATATTTCTCACTCCGATTGAGATTACTTTCTGTTCCCCACAAGCTGGTTGTTAGATTTGTGAATGCATGCGTGCTACCCCACTGGTTGTATTGCTCTCCAGTAATTTTTCCCGGTATGTTGAAGAAAGACTTTTATTTACTGGCGAGATCTCTAAAACACATCTCTAAATGTAGTGGCATTGTCAGGGATACACTGGCCGATTCCATCATTGACAGACACCTAAAAGCATGTGAAAATTTCGCCGCCAAAATACTCTCAGACACTCACCACCCATTACACAATGAATTTTCAAAAGCTGTATCTACATCATCCACACGCTCCAGATTTAAACTTTTATTTGCACGTACCTGTGCTTATCGCAATTCTGTTCTGCCATATCTAGCACGTCTACTTATAGACAAGGACACAATTTCCACAGAATTGCGCAATTGCTTGCTTCATTGAGAAACACAATATCTACTGCTTTCATTGTGTTCACTATGTACGATTTTGTAAATTTGAATCCACAAATATGGTGTAAATGCTGAAAATACACCCATCCGGGTGCATAAAGCTACTACTACTGACTGACTGACTGACTGACTGACTTATTACTGATGCATAGCAAACGTATTCGAACATAAATACAGCGTCATCACCGCGCCCCAATGGAGTTGCGATTGCAATTGATTTGACCATCAATTCTTCATTTGTCAGTACTAGATCCAAAGTTGACGAAATTTGGTTGGTCCCAAACCTGGTGGATTCCTTCACATGATTGTACGGATGTGATTGGATAAACTGTATGAATTGTCGTTCGAATGGCATACATGAGGTCGTCATGTTGCTCAGCTTTGGACAGTTGAAGTCACCCATAATACGAACGTGAGTGAAATTCAATGACAAAAAATAAGACATTGTTTGCAACACAGTCTCATTTGAGGAATCTGCTGACGAAGGTGGGTAATAAACTACACCGATCAGCCCCATATCATGTTGCGTTAGCTTCAATTTACACCATAATATATCTGAAGAAGCGCACGAGCACTCTATTTGCTCGCATTGCAAGCTGTTGTGATAATAGAGCAACACGCCCTCACCTCGCGTTGGACGATCACGCCTCAATAGCTCCATGCCCAGTAATCGCAGCTCGGAGTCTAAAATGTCGGTCGTCAACCAGGTTTCGATTACGGCAATGAGATCTCATCGACCGGTCCGACAACGTAGTTCCACATCTGGAAACTTACTGAAAACACCCTGAGCATTGGTATAGAAACGGTTCAGTCATTGTTGGTGCAGAAATCCCTAGGAGTTTAGGGACGTAGTTTGGCCGATCTCGTCTTCGGCCCACAGATGTTTTTGCCGTAGGTGTTTGTTGGGTTTGGTCTGATGGGGTCGGATTGGAGCATGAAGTTTGCAGTGTTTCACGCGCAGTTTCGACTGGTGGACAATTTTTCGGTCCTGAATTCAGCATCGGTCTTACGCGTAGTTCCTTGGGCCCTCTGGTTTTGTGTTCATACCATGACTGGAGAACTGTGTTTACCATTTCTGGTATCCCAAGAGTTACTTTCAGTATTTGCGGGCCATCTCCGCGATAGCTGGGAGAACGCGGAAGCGTGAGCTCGGGTAAACGCGCTGGTCAGTGTTTGCAGCGGTATATTCTCGTCAACTAAAACGAAAATATCGTGAACGCAACGGCAATAGTTTGGTAAGTCTTCCATGGTATCTCGGAGTTCCTGGTTTTCCAACTTTGCGGTGAATATCAGCCAAAAGTGGGCCTAAATGTGATCCCATTGCAACTCCGTTCCTTTGCCTCTACAATTTTTTTCGTTGAAGCTAAACTGAACGTTGAAGGTACAGCGTAGTAGTAATTCCTTCAAGTTAGCCAATGGAATACCGATGTTTATCTCGTTGAACATGATGTAGTCACATAAATAGTTTATTGTTTCCCCCAAAGGGACATTAGTGAACGACAATGTCACATCTAATGGTGCCATAAACAAACCACTCGTGCGTCGTTTGCTCTCCAAACCCCTCCGACAGCGCCATCTTGCGACAACAGAGGCGGTAGCAATCAGATGATTGTGACCAACTCTATGTTAAGGCCCTACAGCAGCTACCCTGGCTCAGACTCGATACTGAACGTCAATTCACTCATGACCCCTTGACCTAAGTGTGTGTGTGACCTCGACCTTCCTGTTTCATCCCCGTTCTCCCCGCTTTCCTTTCTCTGTTTTCACGATTCCCTATTTTAAACCACGGATTAACAATTACTGTTTTCAGGTCTTTCCCAACCACTCCTCATCACTCCCATACCGTTCAATCAACGCATATTCTTTCTGGCATTATTGTTGCACGTTTGTTCACTACATGTATATAACTGTATTCATTAGCCAGAGGATGAAGTTGTCGAAAACGAGCTCGTTCGCTACTCTTGTTGTTCTGTCAACGTCAGTGAATTACGAAACTGATATAAACTAAGAACTCATTGTAGAAGAGCATACGTCTTCGGTGAATTCCTTTTCAGGCCTTTACAATCACATTTATATGAAACAATTTCAATGCGGTCGAACAGAAAGAGCTGTGTGCGGTCGCGTAATTTGTGCGCTCCCGATTTAAGTGGATTTACTCCGCCATAACTCGCCATACATGGACGAGTTTACGCTCGTTCGACTCAGCTCTGTGAGATCTATATAGCGATATCTCTCTCTCTCGGATATAACCATACCATACACTCCGCTGTGCTTTTCCGTCATTTGTACCAAATATTTTGCTAATACTCACGCGTGCAAAGTTGTTCATTTTCCTTCGAACTGTCAATATTGTTATATCATTGTGAAGGAAATCTTACGCTCCATCCAACAAATCCTGATTGAGGTTGCTACGCCCAATTTCAATTTTGCTGGATATATATTCGTGCAATTCAGTTTTTGTGCCATTTGCACCATCATTCACACTCGTGCCCATGCCACTACAACCAGTTCAGTCGATCGATATTCTGTTTCTTTGTTCTGCGCGTCAGTGAGAATTATCATCACATACGTCGGTCCAGACGTGCACTTTTCATTGCACTTGACCTTTGTCAACTGCATGCAGCCTCACCGTTCACAGTCAATCCGAAAAGGGTTGTCGAAGTATGTCAACTAGCGCCGTTCCAGGAATCACAACAGGACCAGGAGTATGCGGTGAATTGAAGCGTGGAAAAGAAATCAAAACCGGCATCTCATGCACAAACTGTAAACGATCCTTTCATCCTTCGTGCGTTAAACTATCGGCAAAACGGGTAAAACTATTAGTCTCACAGACAGACTATTTCAGGTTCGGTGGGGAATGCTCCAAGCTGCCCATTGTCAAATCCATAACAGATACCACACAGATTTGAAAACCTATTAGCAGCCGTCGGGGACAGGGCAATAGTACACATTGCTTCTCTCGAAGAGAAGATAAAGACTCTCAGTTCCCAGATCACTTCCGAAAGCCCAAACCCAAGGCCGTCAAAACGTCCGAGAAGTGCCTTAAATAAAGCAAATCAAGAGGTAGCGCACCTTACTTTCTCTCCAATGGTCACGAGGAAACCAACGATAGAAGTTTCGGCACCTGTAGTCAAAGTACCACCACCTAAACGTCAGTCGCAAGGTGTTATACCGCAACAAATGAACAAGAGAGGAGCTGGCAACACTGCACTTACTGTAATTTGCACAAATCTCCCAGAACCCACAAGTCAATCATTAAGAGAGCGGCAACAGGACGAGCTGAGTCGCAGGACAGAGGTATGTGCCCGAATGGGTGTAGAAGCCAAACCGGTGAGCCTCACACGTCTCTGGGGCCAACCGACATCACCGCATATCGGAGAACCCAGGTTACTTTGTGGGACGCTGGCCAGTAAAAAGACGTTAGAAATGTTATTCTTTCTAGTTTTCCCATTGCAGATGGGTCCAGCAATACCATAATTTTACTGGACAGACCTTGGACCGAGCTTGCACACCGACGGAACAACTCGCGGGCGATTCTCATACACTTAGTGCCACAGCTCCCCGAAGCCGATTATCCCAACTGTCGAAAAAAGGATTTTTACGAATGGACCTTCATTCGAGAATTCCT
>UZAN01041728.1:0-15021 GCA_900618425.1 Echinostoma caproni
TCACCGTAATTGACGGTCATTGATGGTCTGAATAAGAATCCGAATATTGTTAGGTCAAATCATTGATTTCTGATAACTTCTTCATTTCTTTCTGTTCATGTTCATGGACTTAGATTGCTTCTGCAACCAATTTTTGGTTTAAAGCTACGCGAGGTATCTTGATGCAACTGATGGTATCGTCAAGTCTATCAAAATCTGCAGTTTTCCTACATCAAGAATTACAGATATTTCATCCCACTAGCTCCCCGTGGATTTACAATTCACACCATCATTGATGAAACTACGCTCAAGTGTCTACTGTGAAACCAGTAGTTTCGTATCATATACAACAATGTGATAGTACGTGTATAATAACACGACAGTATGGTAAATGATAGTATTGATATCAATGTAGTATCTGTGGGTTACTGCAGTCTATCCGCAGTTTGTCTCGGTGACATATTACTTCCAAATAGCATGTGAGTCAACGGTTGAAGGCTTTTTGGATGACCTGATTGTCTCTTGTAAGGCTCACGATACTGCATGACCGATTTTGCTTTCGTCGTGAATCTATACTGCAGATGATGTTTACCATGAGTAAATAAATTTGTTTCATTGGAAAAGCTTTTGCATAGTTGGATGGGATGTCATTATGGAAGTACTAAGTGCACGTTCTTTTGATTTGTTTCTATAACTCGCCACTCCGTTGCATAGACGCTGTTGACGGACCACTTCTTCACCCTGATTAAGTGAATCGTTTCCGGACCCAAATAATAACGAACAACTTGTTTCGTCAATCGACTAACAATCTGAATTCGACTACAAAGTTGACAGCATCTGGTACATATTTTTGACGATCAGGTTCGCACAATTTGGACGATTTTCAGTCACGCCATAGGGTAATCAAGTGCTTTCGCAACAGCGAAATTGTCGTTGCTTCCCTGGTAATATTCCATTCAACCGTCAAATGGTTGTGGACAGAATAAACGGAAGTTGCTGGTAGTCCTTCATCTTTTCAATGACTACTTTGTTATGAAATCAATCAATCGCCGTAAGATGTGTGATGAACTCTCGTGGATGCGCATACTTGTGCGCAGTGTTGGTTGTGCGGCTGACTTGTTGGCTAACCTGGTTAACTAGTGTGCGTTTTGCACCTTCAAAGTGTAAAATGCTACTACAAGACTGGGTTGATCCAGCACCCAATCTCGCTGTTACTGGAGTAGTAATAGAGCAGGTGGATAAGTTTTATCTGGGCAGCTACATCTCACCCGGTGGACGCATCACGGATGAAGTGTCAGCTCGCATACAGAAGGTTCGATTGGCATTTGCCAACTTGAGACATCTGTGGCGCCGTCGCAACATCCGGCTATCTGTGAACGGTCGAGTATATGCTGCAGTAGTTCGGCCAGTTCTGCTATATGAAACAGAAACATTAGGAAAACAGGACAAAGATAGACTGTCGGTGTTTGAACACCGCTGTCTACGCAGTATTGCACGAATCTGGTGGGGTAGTCGGACAAGCAATGCTGAGGTCAGTGGGCAACCGCGGTCGCCCACTGGAGCAAGTGGTCGACCTCCATAGATTACGTTGGTTGGGGCATGTGTTACGCATGTCTCCAAATAGGCTGCCACGGCGAGCGATGTTTGCCGAGGCAGGTAGTGGGTGGAAGAAAGCCCAAGGTGGTCAGGCTAAGTCCTGGCATGAGGGTGTGAAAAACCTAACCAGGAGTTTAGATCACACAGGTCCTGTTAGGCTCCCTGGCTGGGGACCTCGGGATGGTCGTAACCGATGGTTAGAGACACTGAATCATATGGCTGGACGTCGTAAACAGTGGCGTTCATGCATTTTCTCAATTTCTCTGTATCATTAGTCCACTGAACTTTTCAATTTTCACTTCGATCCTGCTTTCAACCTTTCCTGTCTTCCTCCTAATGTTCATCCAAATGGGCAGCCGAAAGATAGCAACTGAAACCGGCGCATTATAGTGCATGGTTAGTGGTTGTGCAAACTGAACTGAGCTAGTTAACTAGTAACTGTTCCATTCTGATAGTTTTTATGGCTGCATTATCGGAGGTTGATCGTTTAGAATGACCAGCATAAATTGGTTTTCCTGGATTACTGTCTTCTCTCCGAGATAATTTAAATCACTGTCGTTCAGCGGGTTACGCGGTCAGTAGAATAGTCTGGAGATAGTTCGTGTTATTCTCTTCCAGTTTATTGTATGCCAAAGTGAATCCAAGTGTACGTGCAAGTATTAAAGCTTTCAACCGTTGAAAATGTTCAAAGAAATAGCGCAAATGATCATTTCCAGGTGGACGCTTGCTGTCTAAGGATTCTCAAGTTGTTCATCTTTTTACTCGCTCATCTCTTGGATCAGGTGGACAAATGGTTGATTTCCCCTGTAGATGATGTATGCCGGTTGGAATAATGTGTTACTTTCATTTGCTTTGGGGTCTATTAAAACAACAGAAGTTGAGTCTTATTTGGTATTCTATGATACATGAGAAGTGCTATCCTGACAAGCACTGTATTCTGTTTTAGCATATCGAAAGAAACAAGGACTGGGGAACAGCAGCGTTATAGACTAAATCTATCGATAAATAAGTGTACAGAGTTCGGCCTGTTTGTCATCAATTTGTGTGATCTTCCAAAGCCGAAGAAAAAGGTGTCTTAGTGTATAATCGCAATGACTGTGTTGTACGAAGAACGACTCACTCTCAATCATGGTTGAGTTTCGCAAACAGTGGCGCTCGTACGTCTACTCAATATTCCTACCCCAACGAAAAGACTGGTCCACATAGATCCCGTTGGGCTCCCCGTCTGGGAGTCTTGGAATGGTCGTAATAGGTGGTTAGAGACACTGAGTTTTATGGCTGAGTGTCTTTAACGATGGCGCTCGTGCATCTTCCCAAAACACAAAGTCATCCGCACCAGTCACATAATAAGTAGAAACACGTCAGATGCAGTCATTATACTCCATCCTTTTTGATGTGCACCACCAACTGTAGAGGCATGTCACTTGGCCAGTTCCGATTCACTCATGTGTTTCTGTATGCAACAATCGGATTAAAACCTCTGGCAGTAATCGATTCGGCTATATGAATACAGGTAGAGGTGGACGGCTTTTAGCGCTTCTCAGCAGGTGAATTCGTTAGGTCATGGGTCACATTCGTCAACAGAGCAAGAAATAGATTGATCTAGGAGTATTGGAGCTGAACTAATGAAATGTGATCAATATGGTGAATGGTCAATGCATGTCAAATGCCAGTGTACTCGTGATTCGTGTGCTTTTTTGATGAAGTAAACACGTTGGAAGTATCGTTCAATATTGAAATCGATGGAAAACATGAACTTGCACTTGTTTTAATTGTCTCAGGTTGTTCAAATTATTTCTCGTACGATGGGGTGATGTATCCTGTCGCTGTTGTGTCTCTGCTGTAATCTTCGGGTTCCGTTGCAATAATCACGTCATGCCATGTATTACCCAGTCAAATCTGCTTGCCCCTAAGATTTGCCTGGTTCTCAAAGCATTCAAGTATTTATTCATGCCGTTGGAGGTCAGGAAATGTCATGTAGTTGCAGTTTTTGGTTTGCATTGTTTTGCTTTCCTGTCAGTTAGAGATACAGGGACTCGTTCAAATCTTTGTGGTGGTGGCGCCGTGGTTTAGTTGCTGTCACCGGCGTGCTTTAGACCCCATGGTCAGAGGTTCGAGCCCCGCCACCGCGACCCGACTTTGGTGGTAGGCAGCTCTGCTGTCGTCCGGTTCAATACCACACAACCTATCGGGGCCTTATGTGGTTTACCACTCCAAGTCCCGGGGCTTAGGTTACCGGCTTCCATCACTGAACAGCAGGTCCTCGTGATTATGGGGTTCCACCCCGTCTGTTGTTCATCACACGAAAGTGTGTAATAAAATAATGGAATGCTTTAATTGTGGTTCAGGAACAAGTTTGTCTTAAAGATATAACCAATCAGTATCTGGTTTGTAATACCTCCTGTTGTCAACCTTAAGTCTCACAAAAATTGAATACACGAGGAGAGAGAATTAATTTATTATATGAAATTCATCGGAATTGAAAACGAAATAAGGAAAATCTGCAATCACATGTGCTCATTCACTGTACTCGGTTTTGGATCAAGTCATCTTGATTACTTGTCGAATTATGAACCAATCATCCCATCCGTGTCGACCATGGATGGACAGTTTGATAATCCCGCAACTCCTTGTTCACATTGTTTGCGGTTTTCGTTCTCCTCGCAGTTATGTATGTCTTCCGGACATTGCGGTCCCGCTCTATGATGTGTTTTACGATCACGGTTGCATCCTTATTGGTCTGTGCAAGCCTTAGCGCGCGAATCAAACCTATCGATTTGCTGTTCCTACGCTGCATGTTTCATCACAAAATCGATAAGTCATAAGCGGTTCGAATTCGGTTTTTCTCCAGTTCGGTCGACCCTCACACCTTTCTAGCTATCCCGTTCACACACCACCTTCTATTCATTTGTGTGGGCTGTATTCGCATGTCCCATTGATGGTTTTGGCCTTCGGATTGTCAGGAACAACGATCGAGTTCCATAAGGCACTTTGCCAGTGAGGTTTGAAAAATGATTTATTTCGATGCAGACTTCAGGATGTCCTCTTAACATAGGTGTTTATGACCCAATTTGTCCTATTTCTCTTTACACGAATTGTCAGTTGCCTTTCGATCTAAACCGGATCGAGTTGTCTTATCGATTCATCATCTTCAAATTAATAGTTCCACTTGTTGATGGGGTCCGTGGGGCAAAACTATCATGACTAAAAAAACGCACTATTATTGGTTCCGATGTGTCTTTGTTGTTTTGTCACATTTGACTCTGGCCTAAGCCAAGTAACCGAACCGAAGCTTTCATTCATTCCTTTTTCATCTTTGTACAGTTACACCTTCCTTTTGTCGTCCTCAACTTACGACTGATTATATATAACAGCCCTCTTTCCAGTGCTGTTGTTCACGTCCTTTTACCCGCATTCCAGCGTTTCGTGCACACGGCGATGACGCACCGGCTTGCGCGTGTGGACGTTCGATCGACACGTCTTCATCTCGCGCCATGGCATATATGCGTGTCTGTGTTTGCATTTATCGGGCATATCTGTATGTGGCGACAGTAAAGGCTTCGTACAAAATAGACGATTAATCACACAGATGAAGATGCATATCCATCGCACTCTCGGTTTCGGTCACAGCATGCATGCACTTATCGGCAGAGCGAGGGACAGGGGAAGTGTCATTTACGATTAACACACACACACACACACACCATTCCGCATCTCACCCAACAAATGCGTGTACGTTTATAGAACAACCACTAGTTGTGCACGCCCCCTCACAATTAACGATCTCCCTGTCGGCCGTGATTGCAGCCCTAACAGCCGTACTGCTTTTTCCACTAACCAGCATCAGCAATGGCTGCTCCTCCATCAGTAGCTTTATAAATTCTGTTCTTAATCTCATTTCCGTTTGGCAGGAGTACGATGGTTTTCTCTTCGATACTGGTATAACCTCCCTCATTTCCATCTCTCATAAACGTGAATTTTTCTCCATAAAATTTCGATTTATTGAGACTAGCCGTATCTTCTGTGTCATGGTCACGCCATATTTGATTACTTGCCTCCTGCGTTGGGCTCAAGGTCACCTTTCTTCCCCGCGCCAGACGCTTGTTGGCTTTTACTCACTCCTCTTTTTACAAAGCTCAGATTTGCCCTGCAATCAGGTGTGCACTGGAGCTTCTTTTGCCTCTCTTACTCCTCTTTTCGGTTCAGTCCATTCACTTCATCAATTACCCGTCCTTCACATGTAACTCGTAGTCGCTTACCCACTGTCAAGCGGTCGCTTCCTCATTCCACCGGTACTATTTGTGTTCCGCCGAACTTGCTTCTTCCGTCCCTATAGCACTCGCTCTTCCTCGTAGATCCCGAACGCCGGGGTTTGCCACTCATCCCAACGGACTATTCTCAAGTGTCGCACAACCAACGTCCAGTTATCTTTTTTCTAAAGAATAGCGTGACTGTATAGATTTTTTCTCCTGTGGTACTCTTTCCATCAAGTACGGGATCAACAGATTGGTCCTATCTTCGATTTGCCCTTCCCCATGCTACATGCAGCATATCCTTAGACTATGGTGTTTACCCCCTTTACTGCATTGACTTATGTCTAATAAAAAGGTATCTGTTTGTCCCAAATGCTGTATTGGACTATTGTACTGTTGAGGTTGACCAATACCGTCTAGTTTTTTTTCATGCATAGCTTCGTCTGTTATTCAGCGTCATTCTGTCCATTGTCTGCTGTGTCCACTTCGAGTTCATCCTTACACCACAAAGTCTTTTTGCTACTGTTATTCACATTTCTATTTTGTGACCGAGGTCATTCATTCGGGCCCGTTATGTCGTACCTCCTGTATCACAGGGTGATGATGGCGAGAGCGGACGCAATGCACTTTTTGCGGCAATCAATCGCGGGGAGGCAATTACATCCGGTTTGAGGAAAGTCACCGATGATATGAAGACTCACAAGAACCCGGCATTGCGTGCCGCGCAAACCACCCCGATCAAGCCACCGAAGCCAACTCAACAACAAACGGAGACTCAAAACCGAACTCCATCTGCACCAGCCAAGGGTGTGCTGGAGCTTCGGGAAAACAAATGGGTCGTGGTGAGTAATGGTGATTACCCAATGGTCACCATTACCCTGATAATGTGATTGATCTGTCCCCCACTTATTCACGCTTTTATTTATGGTGAGATGAGCTGTTGTATCATGCTATTGTGCTCCACCGTATTAGTGGTCTCAGACGATTCGGGCAAGTATTTTTCTCCACACACTTAAACACACACACACACATATATATATATATATTTCACTTGTGAAACAATCGTATGTATATAACGTCCGATAACGGCCGCCCAAAGATCCCTTAATCGATCAGCTGATCGGATGCGTTCTACACATAATTATGCGACTAATAGGTCGAGACCAGTCTAATCAATGGTGGTCGCATTGCAGTGGTACTTATGTAAACTCATCCAGCCCTGACTGCCTGGTTCTCTCGGTTAAGTATACCCATCCAGGGGATATGTTAACGAACCCAATTTAAAAGCATCAGTCGTGACTGTATCCTGGTGTGGTCATCGTAACTAGAATTCAAATACGATGGGAAAGTTTGACGAGAACGATTTCTGCAGGTGTGATATTGGATTTCGGTTTGTGTCTGCTCCCTTCTGTGCGAATTGTGAAATTAGGGTAATGAATGGCGAACACGTAGGTAGGTAGTGCACCCTCTGTGACTCATCGTTTACGGGGCAGTCGTAAGATGATTGCTTTCATTCGCACGTGGATATCGAACGCAATCATTCAATTTTCAAAGCCAAGCAAGGTCTATGCTGGTGTTATCGTCGCATATTACTTGATGCTGCGAGTAACGTCACGAATGGAAAGATCCACAATGACCACTAAGCTCACTTAATTGATGTCTTAGGACCACGAAAGTACCGTTATTCAAATCCAACAATGCGTACCTACGGGCCTACCGACTATTTAGAAGAACAAACAAAACCAATTGTTCTTTTCTGTGTGAATACACTGTCGGTGACTTCTTTAAATGAGTAATGCTGCGCGAAATGCACCTAATCACCCCTGTTTTTATACCATTTCTCGGTAACCGAACAACACAGATAGATCGAATTTGATATCAGGATGGTATGGCAAATTACTGAACTGGAACGTCAATCAAATTTTAATTATGACCCTACTGAAATGATTTTCCGTATAGAATATAATCGCGAGAATGCGAAGTGCACTTTTGGTGCGCTACCCAAACAACCAAATCTGACTCTTTTGGATCTTTTCGTTTTTAGATTGTCCAAAACGAAGTAAAATAATTGAAAGACAGGATTTATGCATTGGGTCAACACTATCTTAGCAGCATGGTTGATTCAATCGGTCTATTTTTTGAGATCTTAGTTCCTTGGAACAAATCATTGATTCCGCTTGAACAGATTACTAAAAACAGCAGCACGACATGGCCTGTGGGATCATGTGATGCTAATGGGGTTGGCCAGGTGTGATAGTTCAGCAAGAGACGCATGCTGTCTGATGAATCGCGTAAGTAAGCTGTCAGACTGTCTGCGATCAGGTGAACTTTTCTAGTTGATCGAAGCACGAAATAGGCTTTTGAAAGAGAGTGAATAGACCTGAGTGAATGGAACTACGGCTTAGCCCGAAAAATGTGTTCACATCACAAATTAGCCGTGTGAAGGAAACCTCAAAATACGCACCTTGGTTAGTTGTGAGTACCTGTGTTCGTATCGGTTTGGTAACAATGTTTGGTTAAGCTAAGGTGAAATAAAAAAAATAGTGGCATCATGGGATGAACACGATCGTAACAGCTGCACTAAGGCTGACCCACACTGGCCATAGTGAATGTACCGATCGGTTTCTGTTAGTGTTCGTGACATGAGAAAGCTATCAAGTTTGAAAATGACCGTTTCGATAATGCCATTAAATTATGACAAACTCAGTTGGTAGAGCGTGCGCGTTCAAAGCGTAGGCGGCGTCCATGCGTTGGTTCGAATCCTACCGAGGCTACTGAACTTTTCATAATCGCCATACAAACTTCAAATTGGCCAAACAACAGTTTGATTATGGATTCTGAATTCGATAATCTATATCATTGAAATTGCACGGTCATTTAAGGCTACTCAATCGCTACGTAAATGCGCTTGTTACATTTTCGTATCTCAAAATAAGCTAGGTCCATTGAAACTAAATTGTGGCATTCACCCTTGGCGATTTCTGATTGGTTTGGCTCATCCTGCTTAAATGAAACTAGTAGAACAAAGAAATGCATTAAAACCATATCGACCGTAGCTAAATACGGACTCCTGATGGAGACATCAGAAATAAAAATTACCTGATGTCCAACGTCGATGAATCAGTGAAAACAGCAAGCTACGCAATTCCTTCACTTCACTTGAATCTTTTTAGCTCAAGTGCATCGATCTCTGGAATTGATCCGCCCTGTAAAATGTACATGCAAATAACATAGTGATCTTATGCTGCTAATGTACTGAACAAAAACTTTAAAAAAAGCAGTTAATACAAGGATTGCACGTCTTCCTCAGAACGTTCTCATGCTTGATATTGGCATGTTGCATCGTATTTATCTGTGTTCCCAATTGTGAACAACTGGAGTCACAAAACTCTCCATCAAGTCATCCACATTTCACACAAGAACAACAGTCAAATGCGATTTTTCCCACAGCTTTTTCTTTCCATTGGAAAACATACTTTTGAGGATACATGTCGTTGGTCATGCATGCGTGGGCTGTTCCGGTTTCAAACATCACCAGAGGACCTTAGTAGTCGAAACTGGCTTCCAACACAAAAACAACCAAACATTCATTTTAAACATATTTTTCCCGCGAATCAAGTTATCTTCCTAGTCATGCTTATTCACTAGTTTCTCATAACAGATCACAGGCAAACGACTGAAACGGTTTATTACTCTATCCGTTGAAGCCTTCCTATTTTCTGGTCTGGTTGATCTCAGCACATCTTTTACGAGCGAGTAAATCAATCTGTTTTTAATTTCTTTCTAGGAAAACTTCATCAATCAAACATTGCACATCAATGAAACACTGACAAAGCAGACGGTTTACGTGTACAAGTGCACCGGATGTACGTTGCAAATCAAGGGGAAAGTGAATTCTATCATGATCGGTAAGTGTGATGGTCTCACTCGATATCCTTCCTGTCCGTTGCCCCATAGTTTCTGTTGAATCTCGTCCTATCTCCTGTCGGCTATTGACCGTGTTCGTGTGAAACGTATTCATCTGTTACTTTGAAATAATGTGTAGTATCCTCACTTTGTGCGCTTAAGTTTCCTGTCTTTGAGCAATCAATGTATGTAAAGTACCGAAGCAACTGCAATACTGTACCCTAATCAATGAGCTGAGCAATTACGTGACGCTGCTCAAAAACTCAGCGAGTCCAAAAATCTATCCGGTGTAACGTCAGTTATTTCAACAGGTACCACCGCGCCACGGAAAGTTCTTTCTTGATCTGGCAGAAATTTTTTGCTATCGAGAATGTGGATATGTACAGTTTCTCCAGTTGTGCTAATCCGGTGGATCTAAATCCCGACAGGAAAAGTGTCATTTGATCCAATCGTGTGAAGGTCGTCACAGCACAAAATTATCCGTCCTCATGCATACCCCACTAATTATATGCCAGATCCAGCAAACTGCCTGTTCCCGTTAAACTTTTGAAAGCGTAGTTGGTACATACCAAAAGTTTCCTCTGTTCCACACTTTTCCTTCAACTTAAGCCCACATTGACCTGAGTGACAAATAGAATAATTCGTGAAACTCTGATCAACCTTGTTGACAAATAACGCAGCATCCGCTGATATCGTAAAGATGCGCGTTGGTGCGTGAAACTGTCGCACATTTCTATTCATCGATCTGCCTTTCTTGTATTGTCCTTATCGCTTGATATGGTGAGATATTCTCGAAGCGAGAATAGCCCCACGATTACAGGCAGCATAATCCATTGTAGAGTCAACGGGAAGTAGATGGCGACCTGGAGTTGTATAGCGTCTCGATAATCGGGCTCAAACCTTCATCACCGTTACCTAAGTATGCCCTTGTCTTCCAACCATAGTGCACTTTTTGATTGACCTCTTCTTGAAAAGTTGTTTGTGCAATCATATATTCCATTGAAATAAAGTAAATAAAAAGAAATATTTATTTTTCCAAGTCACCATTGTCATTAGTTCAAACGAACTTCGGATTTTACAATAGCTGCTACGAGTTCTGTCAGTCCAATCGAGATTCTTCCTAAGTAAATATATGTTGCTCGCCTTGAGGATTGTTGACGGGTGTGTGTGTGATTTTAGACGGTTATTTTTGCGAAAGGAGTACTAAGTAATACTGGAATTTGTTCACAGAGTGCCAGCATTGAACCCATTTACTGTGATTTGGAGCCATGACTGTGCTGTTCGTCCTTACACTTTGAGTAATTTCCCACTTGGAAATTCTGTTTTTCTAATTCTAGTAGGCTCTGTCTATCTGTACTAGGATTTACATATCCAATCTGCTATAAATTTGCTTGCTTGTTTTACGTCAGCAATTGAGAAGAATAAACAAAATGATAACATCTCGCGACATATGTCTTCCCTCGATCTTGATGCGATGGATAAAGGGGACCTAGTATTGTTTTGTGTTTTCTCGACAATCAGAACCATCTCCCGGGCTCTTTCTCAGTTTGTTTTGTTGTAAAGCTGAATGTTTCACTGACCTGATGTTTGTTACTTATTTGAGGTTTGTTCGGTCACTCATTTCGTTTTCTCAGCAACAACGTTGGCCAAGTCATATTGGTGTCACTTGTCATATGTAGAATCGCCCCGGAGGACGTGTGTCCAGATCCTACCTTCACCATTCTACTTTCCCTTTCTGTGTCCCCAGGAATCACCTTAATGGCTGCAGTTCGCCTTCTTCCTGAAACTTGTACATTTGTATTTAATTTAATGTAGTTAAGATTTCAAGGTTTGAATAAATTAAACGTGAAATGTAAAATTAGGAAGCACCATCCACTTGTTTCAACCTGATTGGGTCTCATTAGCAATGCGAAACCACCTCACAGGTGGAAGGAAAACATCATGCCCACTAGACTATCGGGCAGTTGGTTAGTTTCCTCATACACAATATCGTACAACCCATCTTTGCGAGCTTGCTGTGGGCACCGCTCTTCGCTTATCTCAGTTGGAAGCATTCCAACCCGCCCACTTGCTACTTGCTTCCCAGCTTTTCAGTTCACGCTTAATTTGCTATATACACGACTAATATCCCCTTTGATATATGAGAAGAATGGATTAGTATGCATGTATTCTGCCTTTGAGGTCCAGGGCTTGATGCCCGTTTGGGTTGGTAAATTCGCACTGATGATGCGCTACGCTCCGGTCGAAACAGCCGTATAGACTTTCAGTTCACTCTCAATTTGCTCCATATACGACGAAGTCTACCATATAACGAAATCACAATCCTCCACTGCTCTCATGTGACTTTCACATCGTCTGAATAGCACCTCAGTGCTGGAGTTGTTTTTGTTCAGAAAGTAGTACTCATCAGTTCTGCAATGACTTCCAGCCACGTTTCGTCCGTTTTGGTTTGTTTCACACTTGGGGTGGGGTAGGTGCGGCTTATTCTAAGAGAAAATTTATGCTTTTATCTAATTGTGTGGGCCTGTATCTTTTCTGGTACTCACGCTTATCTGGGTTTTTTCAATTATGCTCCTATTTTCAGATAGTTGCAAGAAGACCGGAGTTGTTTTCGAGCACTTGATTTCTTCACTGGACGTTGTAAACTGCCAAAGCGTTCAAGTACAAGTAAGTGTTACATCTAGGCAGATAAGAGGTAACGCAGTCCTTGCGACTGGTGTTTTTTCTTCTACGATATCCGATTGTACTGCCCTCCGATGGGGCGTTAGTGGGTTTGAAAGGGGCTATCCTACAAAATTAATCAATGCTTTGATAGTTTCTCGTTCCATGTGATCAATTTGACAGTTTTTTACACATAAGAGGTGTGTGGGGAGCATCCTCATCCTTTTGTAAGGTTTTAACCGGCCCAATCAACTCAGACATTATGACCCAGTTGATGGACGAAATTTTCGGCTCGTGTTAGTTTTGCAGATCACTGTCGTTCAGCTTTCCGTTGTCCACCTCATTCTCTGGTCGTTCTAGTGAACGTTTTTTGAACCTAACGTGCACTGTGAATGGGTAACTAGGGTTGCATGTCCGTGATTAGATTCATTCTTGTGCAATTAATCAAGCGGGCTTTAAGTCAGCCTGGTTTCTTTGCCTTGCTTTTCACACTCAGAAGAAAACCGTTGATCCAAATGGGAACGGACACCATAGATACGTTTAATCCTGCTTCGGTACACGTTCATTGCATAGCATCATTGTTTTCGCCGTCTGTGGTATCGAATAATGCCTGTTAATGTCTGCAATGAAGCGACTTTCCGTCGCCCCACCCTACAAAGTAACAGAATAATTGTGCCAAATAAGCGCATAACATATAAACTTCGTTTTACTGTGCTCCAGCACAATAAATACCGTCAGGTTTTCCAGTTTTTTTTTCTATAGCACATCATTTTATTATGAGGACATGGACCACACATATTCAGAGTGGGCAGTCACGAGATCCGGCATCACAAGCCTCCCTCCGGGTGAAGATTCGCTTAGGGCGACAGTAATGACTTCAAAGTGAACTAGTAATCGGATGTTAAAAAATTATGCGCCGTCCGCAGAAGCTCTAGTTACTGTTTGCCATGTTATGCGCAATCAGTGGTATAATTATTCGTTTTTGCCCGGGGTATCTGGTTAAAAATACAGCGACAGCTTGAGACTGAATGACTAAAATAACAATTTTTACCATCAATATTCGCAGTTGCGTAAAAAACTCAATAATATGCTTGATTGGGGAAAGTGGATATAACAAAGGACTTTTTATCACACATCTCAGAATATCAAAATCAATCAATTTATCTTTGCTCCCATGGTATTCGGATTATGTGAACATATATAATGAAATCCTTGACATCGTGGGGGAAGCCACCATTGCAATTTTCATCCCCCGACGGAGAGTTTAACAAAAAATGATTGGCGGATGTGCAAGGGTAATGGTTCTATAAACTGGAAAATCTAATTTTGCGTCCGGTCTTAAGCTGCGTACAACAAGTTAGCTTCACAAAAGAACGTGAACGAGCTTCGTTCACGTAGTCATTGAAACGCTGAGTACTTAGTAATTTGCGAATTCTAGCAATCAGAGATATTCTCGTTTCCTTACTGGAACCCTGCGACGGTTGTAGTTCAGTAATATCTCATGTGTAATCAATTACTCCATAATGACACTCGTTTCATTCATGCATATTGATTATCCATTTCCGCGTGCACCCGTTCACATTACAGTCTATGGGACAGTTGGCCACAGTGAACATTGACAAAACTGACGGTTGTCAAGTATATTTGAGTGCGGACTCAAAGTTTGCCAATGTTATCACGGCTAAATCCTCAGAGATCAATATGCTGATTCCCAAAGATGATGGCGAGTTTGTAAGTTACTTCGTTTAACAAGAAACAACTTTTTTGGTACACTTCTGTACTCTATTCTATGTGCTCTTATACATAACCTGATAATGTTTTGATGAATAATACAAAGGCAGCCTTTTCTGGTATTTCCAATTAGTTACAAGATCCGCAATAATTCCGTTTGAGGGAAGCAGAGGGATTTACCCTGCGTCATGTTTGGACCGCTTTGTCATTGATACCCCCGACCCCAAAGTCTATGGACTGTTATTATATAATTACATCGCAAAGCATCGGAGTGCGTCGGAAACAGCAAACGCTGTTTCGAGCGTGAAAAACCGCTTACTACGTTAAAAAATCGAACGAGTTTATTAGATGCGAAATAAATGCCAAATGGTTACCTACCTATCCCGTCGTTCTTCGCCATCATCATCATCATCATTGTACAGCTTAATACAGTGAAGCGAACTTCACTGATCGCTGCCAAACTCATAATGCATACAAGATAAGTGAGAATGTGTAAGGAGGACAGGGATCGGGCCTATTTTTAGGGACGGGAAAAGAAAGCGAACCTCTATAATCAACACAGAGTACACAACCCAACTGTGCATACATACTAGTTCAAGCATTCTNCCGGAAGACGAGAGACACCTACTCTACCTAATCGCTCTGTGCATTTCTTTATGCCTCGTCTCCACGTCATCTTCTGGCCTCCACGTGGCTTTCTCCAGCTAGTAACAGCCACTGAAAACAAGGCGCGCTGCGTTAGGCTACCGTCGGACATACGCAAAACGTGTCCTAACCAACGGAGCCTATTAAGCTGAATTGGATGCGATAATGAGTTTTCGTTCGATGCATTCCCAAACACCCGACGACTTACTTCTAAGTTACTAACTCGCTCACTCCATTCCACTTGGGCCAG
>UZAN01041728.1:31468-55473 GCA_900618425.1 Echinostoma caproni
AGCTACTGTTTAGGTCCAAACACTGTACCCTACGCCTCCATCGATTCAGTCGATGCTGAACAAGACCGATTGCAACAAGCTGGTATCTGCAGGCCGGTCAATTACTCATCGTGGGCTGATCCGATTATGGTCGGTAAGATACCCAATGACAAGGTGTGCATTTGTGTCGATTACTTAAAGGGTCTGAAAGCCTCACTAGAGGGTAATCAGTATCCCCTTGCGATATCAAAAGCATCTTCACAAAACTGAATGGTGGTACTTGTTTCGCCAAACTTAACTTATCGGATGAACATCACCAAGTGAGCGTTGTTGATGACTCAAAGGAGCGGCTTCTTCCAATGCAATCGTCTGTCTTCCAGCATCAAGTCTGCGTCAGCCATTTTTTGGTAGCTTGTGGACACGATTTTTACTGGTATCACGGGTACTGCATCGTATGTGGACGATAACATAGTTATTGGCCGGGCGCAAGAACTGTTTAACCGACTGAATTCAGTGCAGAAACGGATTCAAGATTATGTTTTCAGAATCCGGGAAGACAAGTGTGACTTATTCATGCTCTCTGTAGGCTCCGTGGATCTCTTTTAACGCAAATCTGATCTCGGTCTGATTACTCGCTTAATTATTCGCAATCCCAGTTGAGTTGAGTAAAACGTAAGCACCTAATCGTACGGGATACGCATATGAATATCAATGCGTTTCTGTAAGAAATAAATAACTAAGATTTAGTACACGTGAACAGAAGATTGGCATACATTGATAGTCAAAGGGGTAAGTGCTCACATCAAGATTTCCCGAGTCCGCGTAAATAAATAACGTAATATGAGCCACAGAAATCATACGTAACAGTCCGGTGTGTAATCGATTGTGTGTGGGACTCTAGTCGCCCAGACTGATGGGCTAATGTCACAAGGTAAAGTACATCGATTGGCTGGGTTCACGAATGCGCGAATGGGTCAGAGTGGTGAGGTGACAGGCGCGGTGAGTGTGAACACATGTGTAGGTAGGATGGGCAGACGTGTGTGGGGTATGATAGCATCCGATCGGGAAGCCTGTCAACCCCTGTCTGATCATTCGCAAGGACCACATCGTAAATCTTCGGGTTGACACTCTCCATTAAGTATCTTGATTTCATTCTGGACAGAGACGGCCACATACCAGATCTAGAGAACATTAAAGCCATTCGGAATATGCCACCATCAAAGGATTTGGCTATAATTTTTGGTCTTGTAATTCACTCCAGTGAATTTCTTTCTGATATGTATCGCGTCTTAGCTCCAGTAAACCAACTTCCAGCCAAAGACTAACTATGGCATTGGTCGATGGAATTCCAGAACACATGCAATCGTGTCAAGTTAATGATCAGCTCAGACTTGCTTCTGATGAATTTCGGACCGTAACTTGATATCATCGTGGTAGCAGATGCTTCCAACAACGAGGTTGATGCGTTCATCTCCCACAAATTTTCAGATTGATTACAGAACGCCGTTTAAAATGCCACCAGACCGTTAACTACAACACAGCGCAACTACAGTCAAATTAAAAAAATGCCCTGGTCATCATCTTTACTGTAAACAAGTTTCATACGACGCCCTACCGTCAAAAATTCACAATCCTCGCTGACCACAAGCCATTGACAGCAATTTTCGGCTCCAAAAAGAGTATTCCAGTCTATACCACCAACCGTCTTTAACGTTGGGCACCGATCCTTCTCCGCTATGAGTTTCAGATCCGCTATCAGTCCACAACATCCTTAGGTCAAGCACATGCGCTGTCAAGGCTTATCAACTCTAAAAGGTCAGAGCCCGAGGAAAGCCTCATTGTTTCAGTGTCGATGGAAACAGACGTCGATTTCCTCATTATCGAAGTTCTACGCGATACACCAGTGACAAGTGAAGAATTTAGAGGGGAAACACTGCCCGACCTATTGCTCAAAGTCACACAATTCCTCCACACACCTTGGCCAAAATCATGCGACTCCAATGAATTACGACAGCTCTTTCAGCGAAAAGATTGATTGTCGATTGTGAACGGCTGCATCCTACTCGCTAAAAGTTTTACTTTTCTGTGGCTGGCTCCTTGAAAAGGATAAGCCGGCTCCAGACATGATCATGATCATGAAGTTCCTTAGGGATTTTGGTACGTCACTCGGCGTTTTTTGTTTTTTGGGCGCACCTCTAGTCTTTGCATAACCAAGTGCAAATTACAAGGCAGCAGGAAGTAATCCCTCGCCTCGGAAGTGAGGAGGCCAATGACTTTAGTTTTAAAAAGCCAGTCACATCGAGATTTGTCACGACACCTTCATTGGGGTTATGCGGCTCTTAAACCTGATCCAGATGACCAGCGTGAAACCCATCACACCCTGATAATGCCGCCGGTGTTTATTCGCGACTGCTTATTTGTTGCGGTATGCCACAAATTATCCACAGTTTACCTTCTACGGTGAAGATATCTTTGGTGATTCAGACTTCCATGACCGCATTCCAGGCACGACCATGTACAACTTCAAGTCATCCAATCACCGTTCAGGAAGCTCGGCCAATGGTACACCGGGCAAACCCGACATCCGAGTTAGTACATGTGATGCGTTGGCGCAAACGGCTACGTGATTGGACGACGGTCCTTCAAGCCATCATATGGCCTATTACCTTCTATAAAACATGCGCTGATTCTATCAATAAACATAGGCATTTGCTTCTATCAATTCCTCGTGTATTTCATTGGTGTGCGCAGATCGAGTTGGAGCCAGTCCAGTTCTGAGCATTACAGTACGGGTTCTCGTATTCCTACATCCAGTACTATTCCACAGTATCCCTCTATCCACAAACTGAGGTACGCCTGGTAGCATTCAGCCCTGCTTAACCCGAGGGTATTCAGATCGTGATTCAAAAGACGCTATAGGAAAGAGTGCTCCAGCAATTTCACACCGGACACCCAGGAATCAATCACGTGAAATCACTCGTCTGTATTTATGTCTATTGGCCGTTCATCGATTAACAATGGAAAGAACTCGTCCATAGCTGTCATTAATGCACATATACATCTACGATGCCAGTAAAAATCAACCCATTCAGTTGGCCAATTCCTGGCAAACTCTGGTCGCGCATTCACCTTGACATTGCAGGACCGATCAACTGTCGCTCTTACATTGTTGCTATTGCTGAATCCAGCAAGTGGTCCGAGATTTTTCGCATGGATAGTCCCACGTCCACCTCAACAGTCGCAAACACAACACCGTGATTGTCACGGTTATCGGATCTAAATCCTTCGTAATTTTCCCCACGATCATTCATGTTTATGGAAGAAAATTGGTCTACTCAAGGCTGAAGATGGACATTAGTTTTATACATCCAATACTGCAGTTTCGTGAACAGGTATATGAGGGTGAAGAGAGAGAATAAGATCATTTGGTCTTTGGCACCACTGTGACTTCTGTTTGTTCGGCAAAGCTTGTAGTGTTTCATTTTCTTATGAAATGCCGACCAGTAGTCCTACGGAATCAAAGAGTCATTGAACACCAAAATATTTTGAAAATATTATTCATTACTGCGTAGTATTATTTGCATTTCCTGTTGCTTTCACGTGAATCTTCATTTACTTTTTTCGGGGACACCGACGGGATGACTTTTTGCGTACGACCAGCACAGTAGGCACATTGACTAAATGGATAGACGGCTATAAACAGTATAACTAGGCGCTTTCAAAGTTGGTGAATGTCACCCACAGAAAGGCAACAATATTAGTGTCGTTTCTTACATCTAAAAATTTGAAGCCCCAATTTCACCAAGTAATTTTCTCAAGGAATACATAACTTTTTATATAGGGCTTCCCAACCAAAATTCAAGGAGGGGAAATAATAGGCACAAAAGATTATCAATAGCTTAGACACTATTGACCAATCTTAGTACATTTTCTTCTGAACACATGATTCCTGGTTGAACCAATTTGATTTTGATTGGTCACGAAGACCAGCTTCTCATTCACCTTTCCGAAATTGCATCGAGTCATTCCCTGGCAGGTGTTCTCACAAAGCATTGAATCGCCACAGAATCTCTTCTCTGACCAGCTGCGTTCAAATGAGATGCATCTATGAAGCACCTTAGAGTTCCATTCCCGTCGTTGGGGTCATGGATGCTGAAACCACCGTCCGGTTTTTCCAACAAGCAATTGAGACATTAAAATTGCCACCATTATGTTTGGTTTCACTTTCCCCTGCTCAGCAACTGATTTAAATAAATCACATCTCAATCTGCCACAAGAGCTGGTGTTATTTTCAAAACTGTCACTCAAACTCGGCCACCTACGTGGACTTTTATCAAGGTTTTTACGGGTTCCGAACAAGCATGGCCTCACAGTGCATTGCTGTTGCAACCTACTTCACACACTACTTATTGAAATGGATTCACACAGTTGCTCAGTGTGACATACGAGCACAATGGAAAATCTCTCACCTTTATCATTGTGATGGTTAGGTGAACGAGAAAGCCTCCGAGTAGTATTCAACTTCATTGACAGTTCTGTACCATAGAAGTTCTTGTTGAGGAATGGAGTACAGGAGGAATACATTTCAGTTATTAGTTCATATATAAGAACACATTATATTACAATCCAGTGTCAGTGCACAAATTTGCTGTGCATGCTTTTAGCGACGAACACATCACTTACGAGAAACGCACTGTCATCTAAGTGCCCAGATAGTGTGATTCGTTCAGTGATTCGAAGATGATATTTTGTTATCACTTGAGCCCTAACGAAATTCGGTGATCTTTATGTTTACACTATGGTTCACAGAAGGAGGAGTTGAAGACAATCAGAGTGAAACTTCGCTACATTTAAACCACTGGTTTCAATTCTAACCACCCAGCTGTTCAAAACACAGAGCCTGCAATTCTCGTTGCAGTGCATAAACCCAGGCAATGTGAAATGACCTCTGAATGACAAGTGAAGTCATAACGCGGTAGACTGCAAAAGCCATCTATCAAGTTACTGAGTTGACGTACGCGACGATTCATTGGCTCCACATTTTGAAAAGTGTACCAGTACATATATGAATGCTACTGACGAGTCCCGTGAAGACTGGGCGCATATCGTTAATAGTCCAGCACTGAGGTCGTTAATCAGTAATCGAGTGCTCTTAAATACTCGTCCAGTATTGCGAGGCCCAAGGGGAATAGCTAAACAACTTGATTTGTGGGCGAGGAACCCAGGTTTCGAGATACAGCCACCCAGAGAGCTATGGGTTACAGTTTCGTAATGACCAACAAGGATTCAGTCAGTCCAATTAGCTGCAGCTGATTCAGGAGTACAGTGACTGAAAGAATACGAATACTAAGCGGTTTATATTTTTTATGCCAAGATTTTTTTAGTACATTACATTGCATCCTTTTGACTTCTTTTCATAAGTTATTGGCTATTTTCGTGGCTTTCTTCGGGGGTCCGGTGTCCGGTAAGTTTCGGTTCGTGTGAGGTTCCGGTGCTTCTAGTTTGTGCCTAATTAACGGATTTACTTTCCGTGCAAATTAAAGGTTCCTTTGAATTCAACAGGTATAAGTAGTTATCCTCAGACCGAATTGGTGAGTGCACAGCAAACTTCGGCGTGTGACTGCCTGTCGGAAATTAGAGTATGCCATGCAAAAATTAACTGTGGTATTGGCCGCCTTCTGCTCTCTACCTCTGCTAGGTGGGAAGTGAAAAGATGACGTTGGTTAGAAGAAAACCAATGACTTGGATGTTGAATGCCTTGAACTCTCCCCACCCCCTTCCCTCGGTCGTGAATTAGGATGTAAACAAAAATCATCGAAATTGTGTACAATGTAAACAATAATAAAATAATAGTCAATACCAGTCTCCCTTATCATCTGTCAGTATACCCCATTGTTTTCGATTTGTTATTTTGGAATCGTGCCTGTTCCAAGATGACGGATATATATATATGTATATATTTAAATTCCTAGACTAAAATCTGGTATGTACTTTCGAGCACAGAGTTGCATACGGAGCTGGCTTGCTTGTAGTCACATGACTCCGGCGTGACAATGCTCTGAATGTATTGACTGGTGAGTGGCATCTTCAAGGAATGTGATGATTATGAAAACTGGATGTCCTTTTACTCATTCAGTCGACGTGAATCGTTACTTCAAAGTAGTGTTCTCAATCCAGGTTGTGACAGACAAATAACCAAAGCGACAAACAACGGTCTATTGGTTATATGAATACCAGATTTCTAAGAACACGTTTTTCTCTCATTACTACTACTACTACTACTACTGCTACTACTACTACTACTTCCTTTTACCTTTAGCTGGTCGTTTTTTACAGTGTTAGGCCATTTGGCTCCGATGTAAGAAAACTTGAAATAAATTTGGACACCGTCTTTCTAGGAGTAGGCGGCAAAGTACAGACGAGTTTGTCTTCACAAGTAACATCGCCTAACGGATATCTCGTCAGACTGAATGTTTTCCTTTTTATCGATCAGTGTTTTCTCTTGACTGGCAGCACCTATGCAGCTATGCAGACAGTCACTACACTTAATAATGGCTGAGAGGGAATCCTAAATGTATGGGACTAATGGAGGGTTTGATTTGTTTAAATGAAGAATTCGTTGTGAGCTGGGAAGCACTGGACAGCTGTTTCGACCTGCTTGGGTCTCATCAGTAGTTCAAAAGTCGTTGACTTAGTCAGTTTACTTGCAGTGGAGTCGAACTCTTAGTTATAATTCTAATAGCGTTCTACCTGTGAGGTCCCGGGTTCGATCCCCCGTTGGGTCGACGGATTTGCACTGCCGATGAGACCCATCCAGGTTGAAACAGCTGTTCAGTGATTCCAAGCTTTTCAGCTCACGCCTAATTTACACGACGAATTCATCCTATAAATGAATCCTAAATGATTCAAACAATGACAGCTCATTTTCCGCTTACTTTCAGAAGGTAATCAGCTTTGGTGGAAGTTAATCCTTTTTTGAATTTACCCAGAACAACTAGAAAAAACAATGATTCGATCAAAAGAAAACTACTGTTAGGATAGAATAGACAAAGACTAGTGTGATTATGCTAACGGACGTGGGGTTGTTGGTCGCAACCAAGTGTCAAACAGGCGGACATACAGGCGCTCTAATAAGTCACATTGAAAATGTAGTTACCGGAATGACAAGNTTCAAAGACAACTAAAGTATAGATGATATGCCACAAAATTATCTGATGCCCAAGCTTCACGATTTGTGCTGCACAGCTAAACACCGAAACAATCGGTAGAGGTTATTTACTCGGTCAATTTTTGTCATCTTGTCTTTCAAGGTCGAGGCTATCGATTTCATGAAAATGCTAAGTAAAGCCCTCTTGTTATCATCCAATGAGAAGAAATCAGTGACCAAAAAAGTCAGATCAACCGATTCTCTGATCTTCCGTAGTTTAAACTTTCACTTTTCAAACAAGCATGGTACTTGCCTACTCGGAGGGAGCTTGCTTTTTGTTGCATGGATTAAATTGATTTCCGTGATCTGTATGTGATCGATAGTTGCTTTAATTAGCAACTTCCCAAAGAACGATGCGCTCGTGACAGAAACACCAAATTCCAAACCGGTAATTTTTGCATCCGAAAAGTGTCATATTGATCTATAATGGCACGAATGCAGACCTTCCGGTTCATACTTTGGACAGCATGTGCTATGTTCGTATTGATCGAATGATGCATCGGAATTCAAGATTATTTCTTTGCCACATGTAAGCTGATAATTATAAACCGACGAACTGAATTCATTCTAAGGATATTTTGTTCCCATGATACATTAATTGACTAGGCAAAATTCAATTCCGTTTCTCTGAGCAGTTTGCTAGACTATGTACCGCTATCTGAAATAGCAAATATGTGGTTGGAAAGATCAAGTTTCTGCTATAAGTGCGGTATTCACTTTTAGCACAATTCAATAAAATATCTCTTTGAGAAAGTATGTCCAAATAACAATGGGAAATTCATTAGTCCTTGCCCCGATTATGTTAGTGTCAGCTAAGAAGCGCCTTGTTTCTGAATTCAGCCATAAGTCATAAGTAAGACAGACCTTGAGCGGTAACAAGAGCAAAAAATGGAAGATGAAAAAATAAACAAGTGAATACAATGGATGAGTAAACGGGCGCCACCACTGAAGTTCAACAAACTCATTGGTTCATTTTCACATGTTTGCTTAGCTTGGGAATTCGTTTGTTTACAAACGTTTCATCACCAGTCCAGGTGACCTATTACATGTTGGTACAACGATAGTGTTCTGTTTGTATCCGTTCACGTTTCTGTTCTTCTGAAACGACTACTTTTGTCCCTTCTTCCGACTGTGTTGGATCTCGTTCGCCGTCGAACTAATGCGATGGGAAACGGGACATTTTTTCCGCCAGGATTATATTTTCTATTCCGTACTCAGGTAATGACGTGACCTTTTCTTACATCATGTGATCCTCGAGTTGGATTAGCGTGAACATGTGATTCTGTTCGATGTGGATGTTTCTTGAGTTGACTGAAAAGTGCCGAGCCTCGGAAAATCTTCTGGCGTGTTTTGACCGCCAAAAACACTAAATCGGATATGCTGGAAGGAAAATATCGACAGACATCCATGAACATCAGTTGGTAGGCAAGGGAAATGCCCCACTATCACTGGTTTACCAGCCAGAAGATCATGAAAATCCTGAATTCAAATTCTAATCATTAATCAAGTTCGCTTAAACGGGGAACTTTCCAAGGCTTAGAACTCTTGAATCAGCTCAATAAACGGAAACACTGAACCGGATCATGTACACACGCAAATTAGGATCAAATGATAGTTTGTTACATCGTGAAATAGGAACGGACCAAAAGCCACAAACGCAATATAAGAACACTCCCCATTCCCACCCCGTTGCACCAGCTCAACGGTGAACCAGGTCGAACGAAGTGCAAACGAGAGAGAGTAGTATCTTAGCCTCTTAAATGCAGTCAGTTTTGGCCATGATCATAACAATTCGTTTTTATCTGCTGAGTGGTTGAATCTGCAGTGGTCCCAAATTTCGATAGGATTCATGCTAAGGTAAAACAAATACTCTAAGGAAATTTACCTAAACTACGTCAATAGCCATGATGTTCACTCCTTTTTTCTAGGGAGGAAATCAAATTTATACATAACGACTTTAATCATCACAAATTCCGCGGCATCTGGGATTAATAAAATGGCTTCACTAACTCCGAAGTATACGAATTTTCATCAATTATCAATGGCTCTTTCAAATTCTTCAGATGAAAAATGAATGACTGACACGAAAAGAAAAAGCATTAAAAAATAAGCTCGTTTTCAGTGATTCATAATGTAGCCATTACACTATAATATACGTAGAACGAAAAAAGGAGATAATCTTCTTGGGGAAGGGTAAAATAATGAAAAAATCAAACAACTCAATAATCAAATCACACATCACAGATGACTTGCATTGAGTTCCTCTTGAGATCGGAAGTGAGATTAACGGGGATCACACAGTTGTTTATTCCCTCATCCGGGGTGATTAAGATTCCTCGGGATGTGGAGTGTTAAGGGTTGTGGGTCAGGAGAGTTTAAGCCTCTGAGCAGATAGCTTTTGGGTTCATTGAGGGGGTTTGTTTCGACAGATTCCCATCGCTTCTGTCGTGGCCAGCATCTGACACCTAAGCTACTTTGACGGTAGACTGAGAAATCTATACACTGCTCGGAATGCTTCGGTCACGCCCATGTGATTTGCATCAGCCTGACGGGAAACCCCTGTATTGGTAAGTGACCTGGTGGTTCAGTATCCAGCCACATAGGGTGGTGCTCCTGAATCCTTTCTAACGATCACCATATTGTTCAACTCATGTATAGTGTTCTACAGGAATAGGTAAATGAGTGTGCAAAGGGTGGTACAGCATAGTCGGGCACTTTATCCTTCAATCACAAACACAATTGCTTGGACGTGAACGGCGTATGAAACCACAAAGAAACTCTTATCACTTTCATTGGATAATCTCTTTTATATGATTTCCGTCACGTGTCCTCCTTAAAGGTTAAAGAAATGTAAAACGACCGTTTCTAAACCTCGGTTTTTCTTTAAAGTGCTTCCATTTCACTTCATCTAAACGTTCCGGATACCCGGCTCCATCTAAGAAGCCGGAGCTCTTCTTCTATCGTGTCCTTACTGCCAATCTTTTTTGCCTTATCCACTAGGTAAGCAACCAAGGCCCCATTAAAAAGCTTTGAACAAGGTAGTATTGCTCGTTGCAAGTTAACTATCTCTGCGCGGAAGGCTGAACTGAACCATCTAATCTACGAGTGATGCACAATTAGAATCGTCTATATGTTGTTATCTTGCACTTCTAACGTGACCAGTGTATTTTTGATGGGCGGAGTTGTTAATGCTTAGAAGTTCATCTGAGTTTGACGTTGCGCTGATCACATAAATATATCATCCCCATATTGTATGTAGTACACAAACCTCAAAGGATGATTTTATTTGAATGCTTTCGAACATCGCCTTATTAGGTCCTTGAGAAGCGGTCCAAGCGAAGACCCCGTAGCTACACCATCCCTTAGTNTAGTTAACCCGTTGACTTATGTACAGAAGTAGAACATGTGTTTTAGTTCATCCAAAGGAAAACCTAGTTCTACATCATTGTTTTCACAAATTTCAGTCGGTTAGTTGAAGGCACTATATACAATCAACCTTTTCTATGTAGACGGAACGATTTAAACGTATGTTCCACATCCATGTATCCGGTTTCGATAGAATCCTTAACTAACTCTTCTCCTTAATTATTTGAATGTTTCTTAATCGCTTAGGGTGTTCTACGCCAAATAGCTCACTTGAATTCTGCTTGACATTTCTATAATGTTATGCGCCTCTAACTCAAATCACTGTTATGTAATAGGGGAAGTAACAAACATGGATTGGCACGTTGTATACATGATAACCTCCAATGCCCGAGCAGAAAAAATGACACAAACCCAATATGAGCAGAACAGTGCGCATTAGGCGAGGAACAGGTGTGTCAGGCCACGTCTGAAATTCTCGGTCATGTTATCGCCTCCGATACAGTTGAAAATGATCGTCATTGTTGACGGATCAGCAAAGTTCGACCGCTTGGTTGAACGCACGCACACTGTCCGATCGGCCATTTGAGAACGGAGGATAATTCAGATTACATGGTTTGTCCCACTGGATAATCTTTCTCAACCGTTCATTTCCTGGACTACCCATTTCTGACAAAATCATACTGTGAATGTGCCAAGGTATGCCAAGCCGTGTATAGATTTCTCAGTCTACCGTCAAAGTAGCTTAGGTGTCAGATGCTGGCCACGACAGAAGCGATGGGAATCTGTCGAAACAAACCCCCTCAATGAACCCAAAAGCTATCTGCTCAGAGGCTTAAACTCTCCTGACCCACAACCCTTAACACTCCACATCCCGAGGAATCTTAATCACCCCGGATGAGGGAATAAACAACTGTGTGATCCCCGTTAATCTCACTTCCGATCTCAAGAGGAACTCAATGCAAGTCATCTGTGATGTGTGATTTGATTATTGAGTTGTTTGATTTTTTCATTATTTTACCCTTCCCCAAGAAGATTATCTCCTTTTTTCGTTCTACGTATATTATAGTGTAATGGCTACATTATGAATCACTGAAAACGAGCTTATTCTTCACTGTTTTACTTCAAATGTGCTGTGGAATTTTTCCAGTAATTGTAACCCAATTCTCCAAGGCATATATGTGACCTAGTCAGTAAAAGCAAGTTTTTTTCAAAGTTGACGGTAGCTCATTAAGAGTGGGATCATGATCACCGATCTATTGATGTATCTTGTAGCACAGATAGACTGAGCATTTTCGGAACGTGTGCTTGGAAGTTGTAGAATAAAGCGACGTAAACGGTACTGATATAATGTGACTGAGTACCCTCAAAGCGAACTGATTTATATTCACACCATCTCTTCATAAAGTATGGTAATCCTGCTCACGTACAAACACTTCATCGCCGACCGAACAGACGGCTAATATTTTCATATCAATTATCCAAATATCACATGAAAACCAGGCAGGAATGGGCAATACGGTTTTGCTTATGTTACTGCCTACAGTGCAGTTACACATATTAGACCGACGAATAACACTTTAGTTTAAGACACTTGAACTGCTATGTGATTGGGCTGCAAGATCGGATGGTAATACTTCCGCACCGCGAAACAGCATCAAGGCAAGGAAATCGGGAGCCCAATGATGTGTTACACTAATTAATATCTTACTGGCTCAATGATCGAAAGCATACGCAAGGACGAATCGATCACGATTGGAAAGCTAGAACTATGTACTAATGTGTGACTGAAGAATGCAGTATTTATTTGCATGCATTTTTGAATAGAACTTACGTTCTCTATAACTCGTGTCGACTGTGCAGTATCCAATGCGTTTTCAGTTCAAGTCGGAGTTCGCATTATTCGAGTTTTGGTTGCTATCCCTATTATCACACGATGACTTGAGTTTGTGCCACAAAGGCACGGGAGTCATTAACACGATGGACACATCACATGGTGGTGCAGTGGCTTATTCGCTGTCACTGGTGTGCTTTGAGCCGTATGGCCCCAGGTTTGAAACCCGTCACCGCCAAGCAACTTTGGCGGTAGGCAGCTTTGCTGTTTTTCGGTACCATGCCTGACATAACGCAACCTCGTGCAGTCAGCCACTCCAAGTCACGAGATTCACTGAACAACAGGTTTTAGGAGCTATGTGGTTCAGTCCGTCTGCTGTTCATCACACAATTCTATTATAAAAATATTTAAAATACGCATATGGCGAAATACGAGTGAACCAGAAAAATGACTGAAATTTCATTAAGAAAAGTCAACACTAATGAATATTATACCATTCCGGGAGTTTCTTTCGCCATTTGAATCAGAAATTGACATCTGGTTTACCACAGTAAGATAAAGCTGATCTCTATCAAGCAAGACTTGTCTGTGAATTCAATGCAAAGGATCAGACACGAATGCATCAGCATCCTCATCAGAGTGAAATCTCCCTGAACATGCGTGCGACCATTTCGGTTGCTAGATTACGGAAGAAGCTACACAATCCGCATATGGTGGGAAATGCTTTGATCAAACTGTGGAGTGTGATGCTCGTTACGTTCATCAGTCGAGGGGTTAAAGATACGAAGAAAAGAATTAGTGAGGTAACTTCAGTAAAACGTACAAAGACGGGGTAATACTGCAAAGTATCTTGGCAGTTTAGCTCACAGCAGACACATTTATTTGAGATTTTTATTTTCGGTTTCATATTCACGTCATTCAGACTAGTGAGGCAAGGGGCCGTGGTCAACATGTGCCAGTATTCGGTTTTCATTTATGTGGTTCGTACATTGAAGACACCCAATGGACCCATGATGACTAGCCGAGTTGGTAGCTATCGTGATCTGGGTCCCCAGACACTTTTGGTATGATTGCTATTGGGAATTTTTAAATCAGTAATCTCTAGCTGCCCATGAATTAGCTGTCAATGGTCCATTAACCCGGATATATATCTGGTAATTGGCTTTTCTCCCCATCGCATTTCACAAGGTGGTGGCCTCGCGGGACCTAATTTTCCTATGCCCGGCTGTGTCAAAGCTTGGTTAAGTGTACCCCAGAGATCGAGGTCTACCTATAAGTTGAGGTGTATCACATTTTTTGACTTAACGTCTCATCCCAGTTCATGTGGAATGCCGGTGAACGGTTCTTTTATTGCCTGGGCTACGAGTAACTCATTCACTGGGTGTCACTGCGGTACATATAAGGGAAGATGATACTGTGATGTTTGATCTGAGTTAAAGAAATTATGCATTCACCATACGTATTAAAACGTTTCCTTCAGAGAAAGCGGATTACACAATATCCTCCGGTGCCCGCATCCGCACAGCCTTGTTGTTTCAGATTTCACCTTCAAAAACACTCATGTTAATGAGGTTCTGATAGGCAGACCCACAGGAACTGAATGGGGCTACGTTCATTTGAAGTAGTATACCCCCAAGGCAGAACTACGTTACACATTTCGCTCCCAGGTTTTATGGATGCGGCGATAACATGGTGGGTGTGGAATAGGGGTTACTCTTCATCACTATGGTAATGGAGAACAAGCACTAAGCAAGGAAACGTTGTCTGGAAGGTCCAGTAATCATGTAAAATCGGTGGACAGCCTCAAGCGGATGCAATGACGTGCGAGTGAGTAGACAACAAATTTCCGAGAATGATGCTCATAAAACAGCACAATTGTGTGTGTGATCAGCTTGTTCTCGTGAGCACCGCCGTCTGATTCTGCAAATTATTAAGCAACAACAGAACAACAGCAGTGAGCAGAAAACAATTGTGGCGACGCAGGAAGTTAGTCCTACTGCCAGTCTTGTCAAACTGTGCAACAGAAAATCTATTGTTGTGGCAACTACGTGGTGCCACTCACTATCGCCAAAGACCGAGCTGAACACCACAGTGATCAGTCACGTGACTGTTCCCACATTCGCTGTCGAGAACCCACAGGACGGGACACGTGACTCATTTACATTGTCGTCACATTGACACTTCGCAGTCACCTTATAGCACCACATATTATTTGTTGATGATCGGAAATGAAACATGTTACGACATTGATCTTTGTATGGTATTCCGTGTATCCGTCCCCTTTGTCTAAGGGCAATATTGATTTATATCGTACCGCCAAAGAGTGCTACTGATATTTACTTTGGGTCGATTAAGTTCTGTTTGAACAGTCACGTTGGTTTAGGCAATGCGGAAGGTCTGTCATTTGTGTTTTTCCATAAGTAACCAAAATGCAATTGCGCTAATCAATAATTTGCTGGAGAGTTATGGTTGCACACACTCGTACACACGATCAGCCGGGTCTAACGATTTTCCCAAACATCGAGAGACAGTATGTGAATCATTGCAATCCGAGTTGACTATCGATCTTTGGTTGTAACTCGCGCACTCCAAACGAACAACCAGTATTCAGGACACGAATTAAATAAGACATGACAGACAGTAACACATCGAATGTGAATTTAGTTGTGCATCCCACAATAGCACAATGCAATTCAACTAAGGCAATCCCGCAACAGGTGACGTTCGCGATAGAGAAAAACTTGATAAGTGCAATACATAAGAATTGGATTGGAATCCTATCTTCATGCTTCTCGACGCTGGAAAATGAGCTATGTGATCCAGAAAATTGAAAGCCAACGATAAACAAGACTGATTTCGATGATAAGATCGATATACAAACGTATATAACCTGCGTCACGATGCGGATTCAGTCTGAAAACAAATCTTGACGGATCATCGTGTGATCGATACTTAGAATTACGAAGAAGAGCACAATCTGCGGAAAACGTCCACTAAACCTGTCAAAAGCGATGAAGGAAATTAACCAGGCGAAATAACAAGATTGAGAAAAAGTGGAGAGATGATCATTTGAAACTTCGTTTCCTGCGGGGAATGAACTTACAGAACCCAGACAAACCGCGTGTTCCACATCGCAAAAGATTGGGTTTCGACAGAAATGAGGCGGTAGGCAGGAATTGTGTGTGCATAACTGAGTTTCCCCTTTGACATTTCAGTTCCCAATTCACGGGCGCGCGCACACATCCGAACGACAAAACTCCTTGGTCTTAGATAGTGAAAACAGGCCAGACAGCAATAGGCTGTGAACGGAAAGACGCGTGAAACCCGTGCCAAGAACTGGAAGTTGACATTTCATCAACCCAAGTTACAGACTACCTCTCAGAGCGGTACAGCTTGTTAGTATGTAAAACTAGTAGTTCCTCCTTTACTGTTCCTTTTAAAATAGTGCCAGTATATCCGCTTTTTGGATACAAACGTGTAGCATTTACGGGATGCTTTCTACTACCATTTTCTTATGCGCAACTCCTTTCATGCTATTATAGAATAATATATCTACACAATCGTACTTTCAAACTCTACGGTGACGGTCATCCAAGTGCTTTTAGTATTTTTTAGGTGGGAAACTATTATTGAATCACGAGGTGCTAGCTTTCCAGCATACTGGTTTGCTATGCACTGACATTCACGTCGATTGGTGATCGCGGATGTGAGATTTCCCGCGTTGTGCGTGGTGATTGGGAACAGGTCNCTTATTTAGTACTGCAACTGCGCGCTCCTCTGGTTGACATTACTCCTGTTTGGGGATATAATCAGCTTTGTGCACCAACAGAGCAAGGGTTTCAGCAATAGTGACCTAGAGATGCAACCTTCACACCGCATGACACGAAAGTATTCTGTATTAGGAAACACGACGGTAGAGCTTGATCAAGTGGTTGGAAGTGATAATAAAACTTATCCGTAATGAAAATGACCATGAAGCATGAACAGTCACCGAACGATAACGGCTGTCAGTGTGTTTGTGGTCGAGTGGGGGTTGGCGAAATAGAAACCGCCTGCACCTTAGTCACACGGACCATGATGAATCGGACCAAACCTCGATTAGTCATTGTGAACACGCGGAGACTAACAGTCCACCAATAAGACTGTCTTGATTGCGTAGGTGATTGAAGAATATTTGCATGAAAATTATTTAATTTCAGATAAAGAAAACAGATGCTTTAGCAAGGTCAGTTACAGAACTAAACCGATAGTATAAACAATATAGTAACGATTCATAGAAAAAGACAAACTATAAAATTGTGTGAGCGAGCTCGTGTGCGAAGAAAAGAACAAACGCCGGCAAAATCGGTCAGCCGGATCGAATCGAATCGAGTGGTACAAAAAGATCACGGACGATGTTCACAGCCTCAGAGTAGTAGGAAACAGAATGACATTCAAGCAAAATCTATCAGAGCAACCCTAAAACACAGGTTAGACTGACTGAAGTATCGGACACGAAAAAACCCGCATCCAATGGAACAGAAGGCACAACAACGTTATNGTGAGAAACAAACGATCGAATCAATCTAGTTTAGTGAGAAGAGCGTGTGAGTGCGAGACAATTAGAAGAGCTGTAACCACAAATCCATTGAACCGTCACGCCAGGTGGGATCGACACAAATGTGTGCGTTGCAACTCGGACAGAACGGATGCCGATTGCACCACGCACTGACACATTTCTCGCAAATTTGATGCTGAAAAGCGGAGACGACAGAGAACCAGTTAGTGTTCAGAAAGAAGAACTAGAGTGAGAGAGCGAACAGAGTTTTACGTGCCTTGGGAGTAAAGAAAACGGGACATTGACGAACACGTGTGTACAGATGTAAAAGAAAGCGACGCCAACCTCGAGACGGAGAATTTTGTAGTTCGACAGAGGACAATATAACTAAATTACCCTGAATAGATAGGCTTTTTATTTAGAAAGTAGCTCTGATGAAATAGCGATAGTATATTAAGCCCCAAAAGATGCTGGAACCGAACTGGAGAATTAGATCTTACAAAGACAAATGCAATATTTTAAGCGTAATTAGTAAGCTAACAAACAGTAACCAACTTTACGTTAGTTGAATCACGAACCAAATTGTATGCACATACGGACAAACGTCGTTAAACTACGGTCAAAAAAGTAAGAGTTGCAGTGTGTTACAGTGTAACTAAAATGGGAAACGGAACGTTGCTTCTATTGTCTATCAATGGGTACGCAGACGAATGAACATCTTAACTAATTGTTTTTCTTGGGGTCATATCATACCATTCTATCCTGATGTCATGAAACACTACCGATTCTATCTGTGTGGGCACGAGCGCACCAAGTGATGGCAACCGGTCGAACATCACACGCACAAGTATTTTTACGGATAACTATTGATCGATGCGGAATAACTAACAGCATCTTCTGATTCATAAAAGGGTCTATCGAGTCATCCGTTGAATGTGTCTGAGACTAATTTTTCCGGATGATGCCGGCCAGTACTGTGCCCCTGCTGTCGCCTAATCTTTGGTTCTACACGTCTGAGATGAGACACAATCTCAAGAGTCAAGACAACAGGAAGAGAAATATACATCTGAGGTTATGAAAATTGTGGTATGAACTTCTGACCACGAGGATTTCTGGCGCAGTGCAGTAAGAGAATGGTTACCATAATCAAGGACAGCAAGAGCGCCTATCCTCGTTTCAGATACGAAAAACGGTTACGTGGTCCATCTTGACATACACATCTTAACACAGTGCGTATCCTATCACAAAACCCGCCATTGCCAATTCAATAAACTGTTGAGAGACCAGTATACTCCGGGGTGTAGCATCGCATCCATTTGATTTGGGTTTCGACCAAATCATTGGTCTAGACCCAAGCGCTCAGTTTGCCAGTTATCCAGATAATGTGATGAGTTGTTGTTGCTGTTAGTGTACTCGTGGTGCTCATCACACGACTGACGTCTACTGTATGCTACTTCACAGACTACAAACCCCTCTGGTAATCAGTAGAAACTGGTAGAATTAACGAAGGGTGTGCGTGCACTCCTCGTGAAATTATGAGTCCAGATCAGTACATGTCACACACATCGCATCACTGGGACACATCATTTGCATTTGATGGGTGCGATTATGGGGACGGGTAGGGATGTACACTTACGGAACAAGGGAGCACACCAGCTCGTGAATAGCTTTGAAAGCACAGAACACATGAATTTGTCGTTTCCGAAACCGTTAGCATTGTGAATGGCTAAAGCGAATTTGAAAAACAAATAAGAAGAGTGTTGAGTCGGTTAGTTTAAAAGAATGACAAAAACACTAGTTAAGCTGGTTTGAAAGGCTTGAATAATCCCACAGAACGCATTGAGAACAACAACAGTGTGGCGAACAAGCTCTTTTTCAATTATTCGCAATCATGCCATTACATGAATATAACTAACAACACGAAACAAAAGAGAATGAGAAATTTTGCTTGATTATGCTAATGCTTTAGGATCACTTGACCGCGGCATTCTCATTCAACGACTTTCGGATTGTGGTCTGGTAGCTAATTTACTGAATGTAATAAATAATTACTTCACTCATCGGACGCAATACAATTTTTGTAACGGTAAATCTTCCTCCCTGCTAGAAATTAACTCTGGAGTTTTACAGGGTGCAATTTTGTCCTCATTTCTTTTTTTACTGTATATTAAAGACCTTCCAATCCGTTCCCAACTTTATCGCCTGCAAGTATGCTGATGACGTGGTGGTCCGCTGTTTCTGATTGTTTCTGTCAACTTCAAGTTTGTCTAAATAACATTTTTAGTCGATCGACCTCTCGATCTTTATTGCTAAATGTAGATAAATGTGTGGATGTTTCTTTTAGCCTTTAAACAGGCATACCTAATCAAACCCTCTTGAACAATCAGCCTGAACTTTCTGTTAATGGTAATACCATCCCCAAAGCTAACTCTGCGAAATATCTCGGAGTCACTTTGTCACACTATCTTTCTTGGTCCAAACATGTTGAAAACGTTTATATTCGGGTTCGTAGACTACCCTTCTACGTTTTTAAGCTTAGAAAGCTCGGCGTCCCCTTAAACGTAATTCTTAAATTTGTGACTGCATGCATTCTTCCACATTGGTTGTACTGTTCACCCGTATATTTTTCTGGTATGAAGGAGAAAGACTTTATTCTGTTTTGCAGATCTCTTAAACTTCTTTCTCGTTGCAGCGGCATTTCAAAGATCCTTTTGGTTGACTTTATTGTGAGCAAACATTTTGATTCATGCGATCAATTTCTCAGCCATATCCTGTCCAATGAAGAACACTGCCTGCACTCTCAGCTCAATAAATCGGTATTTCATCCGAGTACTAGAACCCAATTTCGGATTCTTTGTGCACGCACCACCAGACAAAAACAGCATGATCCCTTATTTTGCTTATATCTTAGTCAACCGAGCAAACATTATTATTGACTCGAACAATCATCTGTCATATTAGGATTTTATCTAATCCGTATGTTTTACATTTAGTAAATGTATATTTCTTCTTTTTCAATGCTCACCGTTTTTCCCACTGTAACTTGTCGAAAATGCTGAAAATTCATCTTATCGGGTGCATGGAGCTTTACTTGATTTGACTTGATTGAGTCCTAATGGTTCAGCTCTGGTACCGAGCGTGTTCGTGTGAAACTGATCAGTGTCTAAAGTCTTAGTGATAATACACGTGTTTGGGTAGATGAAGTGGACGCGAGGAGATTAAAGCAATTACGAGCGCGGGGTATTCGCAGCACGTTGAATCAAACCACTTACTGCATGTGGCAAGCGCATTACAATCGATTTACAATGTTTGGTGTGGGAAAACAAGATCAGTGAAGCATTGTATCTTTTGAGTGTAACCCGTGTTATCTATAAGTCGGTTAGGCTAGTGTGTGTAAATTACCCACCCAAGGGGCAGAGAGAGAGAGAGTAAACTAGGTAGAAGGTTGATACCTTGTATCAAAGGCCTACATGATTGTTCAATCGTCCTTAAATGAAAATCATATTGCATTAAATGCGGCTTACTGGGTGGTAGTGGTTAAGCGATGAGCTTTGGATCCCAAGGTCTTAAGGTCCGAACCTTTCCAACCACCCAATTTGGGTGGTAGGCAGTGCCGCAGTCTTCTGGCTCAATATCACGTCTACTTGGTTCATCATTTCAGGTAATAGAATTTATATTGTCGGTAGCTATGAGCGAATAATAAATCCCCGTGGGAGTGAAATTCATCACGTTCTGTTTAGCACATCACGATGCCATTCGGAACCTGACGTTCCTCCGGGCCCTAATCTCGTTCAACCCGGCTTATTGATGCGCATAAGACAACAGGAAATGTGTGGTTACTATGTTCTTAAAGATTGTTGTGTGCTTCCTATCGACAATAGGCATTCAGGATTCGAGCTCACTGGGAGGCCTCAAACTCAAAAGGAGTACCCTGCTTTTGTCTATCCGGGAACCCAGATGCGTCCGCGTCTGTTCAAGTAAGCTTCGATATTGTTCTGAGCATCAGGTTCGAAGATAATATACGGTATTGGATTCTGGAAGATAGTCGGTTACACACAACAACTCTTAAGTTTATGCAAAGTCAGGAAGCCGAAATCAAACGAACGATGCTTGTCCGTTGTTTCTGCAGACTCTCAGACAGCCTTTACCATCGATTATACGAGCCTCAGCTTGAAGCGTCCAAAACGAAAATAGTGATTACGGCCGAGGACCTCGATAGTCCAGTTGGTGATCCGTCGTCCGATGAGGCTCACTCTAGTTATCGCGACCTGGAAAGCCGTTGTTTCGATAACTGGATCAACTTATTCTCCGACAGAAATTTGACCCCGTTTATCATGAAACACAAACATCGAAAGAGTCACGTAGCTGCTTGGCGTACCGCTCCCAATGAATATATGTACTTAAACTGATCACATAAATTAGTAGTAGATGGTGGGGGTCTACAACAGACCTCAGTTTGTAGTGAGCTAATCGAGTAGACTCTGAACAGGCACTGGTCTCAGCTAAGTTATATATGAACTTTAGTGGCGATGCAGAAAGGGACATAAAGAACACAGTAAGATATATTTTTATACATTTGCTTCGTAGAACGTACAGGAAATAATCACTGGATTCAGAAGTGAATCATTACTTAATACATTTATCGCTTCAGCAACGGTGCACATATTTGACCGTAGAAGTTCCAGTGTCGGAAGAAATATCCATTAATCTCATTGTTTAACGCTTAATGAACAACCCAGTCCAAATCGATTAGGTGCCAAAAAGTTGGTCGAAGATCACATTTAGTCGTACTACCTGGCAATCGATTACACCGAGTGTACTGAAGCAATGACCATGTAATAGGATTTCAAACAGCTGAGTCTTAAATGTACGGTTGATATGCACGTGGTACCCTCCCGGATGACACTGTCTCGTCGGGCAGCTCGGGTGATATCATTGAATGAAATTCACGTGAGTGGGATAGATTTTTCCCAGCACTGGAAAATTCCACAGGTGAAGCTTCAGTTTCAGTTTTTACAACCATTAACCATGCACTTTCGTGCGCCGGTTTTGGTTGCCCATTCGGATAAAAGAGCGCAATGAAGATTGGAATGTCGAAGCAAATTCAAGTGGAAGATGGGGAATACATACAGAGTGGTGTTAGGAAAATAACGAGTGGATGCACGAGCGCCACTGTTTGCGACACCCAGCCATATCACTCAGTGTAGTTAACCATCGGTGACCATCATCCCGAGGTCCCCAGACAGGTGAAGAAAGTTCGTGATCATTCTTCGCTCGGTATGTCTGACGTGCGCAATAAGTTAACACAAAACTTCAAACTGAGCAGATGACGTCATTCGGCTTGGGTCTCATTTGGCTTACAAACATTCAGTTTTCGCATCATCATTAACCAGCTACATGCTTGTCAGTAGGGGTCTTACAAGCCTCTTAAAACTTCACAGCGCAAAACAATACTGTTTACCAGATATTTGGAGTCCATATTAGTTTGGTGATATTTTGAACCTAAAAAGCTACTTGCTTTCATACTCTTGTCGCTGATTTTGGTGTCCAGTTTGCAGGTAATTTATCACTGATCAATTTCAGCCTGCGCAAACATGAACCTGCCATCTTCGTTCGCCAATTTTGAATACCATACCATACCATTCAGTTCACCACGGAGTGGAGAGCTGAGAACAGTCCTCAATGTGAAAATACAGCGAATGATTTGGTTTGCCATCTTGGTCTAAAATGGTTGGCACCAAGAACTGCATGATGCGTTTTTTCTGTACAAAAGACTTTTCGACAAAGAAGATTAAAATCTGGATCTATTCCTAGCGGCAAACTAATACACCTGTTTCGTTTAATAAAAAACGAGATGGTGCTATTGGTGTTTCTGGTCAGATTATAACGGCACTGCTTTTTGGACCCAAGGGCTATCTTTTGGATAGCGGGACTGATGTTTGGACGGCAACAAAGTACTACTTTTAGGACAGCCTGTGAGATAAAATTTGTGAATATGGAACCGTTCTCTTTCTCCTGCTACCGGGGATCGAATCACACTAGTGAGAGGTAATTATCAAATAAACGGTTCACTTCACCTGTGAAAGGTAATTTTCTAACGATTCTATTAGTCCCAAGTTTTGGAGTATTATATTTGGACACAGGTACCGGAGGTGGACTGCTTCTAGAGTGGCTACATCAGCACGCATTATCACAAAACATGCGACAAGCCATTCCATTAACAGCAAGTGACAAGCCGTTCATACTGGATCTGGTGATCACGAGAACCCCTAGAGACACAAGAACAATAACCCAGTAGGAGACCCTGGGGAACAAAGATCATGTAGTCCTGCGACTAACGCTCGAAAGCGGACATGCCAAAGCAGAGGCCAAACTAGGGAGGCGATATGGAAAAATCAAGCAGGACGAACTGGCCAGAGTGGCGCAGGATATAAACTTGGTACACAACCCTGCGGATGCACCTCTGAAAATTAGATGGAGCCATATCAAGACAGAACTTCTCCTACTCAAGGATAGGCTTGCGCCTTTGGTTCCGTTATGAAAGAAGCAACATCCTCCCTGGAGGAAGGCTAATACAGATAGGGCTATAACAGTTCGTAGAAGACGGTGAACAGTCTATAAACCGTATAGCACTCGTCAGTCGTGAAATGGTTACAAATAAGCGCGCAACTATGCGCAGAAAGTTCAAAGGTACGCTAAATACCAATGCGAGAGAAACTTGGCGCAAAACGTCAAGCGAAATCCTGAGTGTTTTTAGGCATTTGTACAATCTAAATGAAACACTCGGGAAACGGTTAGTAGTCTAGAACCGTTGACCGGAGAATTAGATGTGAATGAAAGCGACAGTGCACGTATCCTGTTACAGTTCCTCAAAAGCACGTACAGGATCCCCATGGTGACAGATAATTTTCCATCAATCGAAGGTAACAGCACCATGCCTCCAGTCACTGTTGAAATTCAGGATGTGCAGCGGGAGTTGACCGGGTTCAATGGGTTCAAGGCGGCGGGGCCTGACGGAATTCACCCAGCGATTGTACAACTGCGGGCTGATGTCATTGTGGGACCGATCTTTGAGTTTTTTGAAG
>UZAN01041729.1:0-26298 GCA_900618425.1 Echinostoma caproni
ATGTCGGCGTGAAGACGGCGAGATACCGCAATCACTGTTTTAAGGGGAACGGTGATCACTGATGGTATTGATCGATGGCGAAAGATAATTAACAAAATGGACCGGTTTCAGTTAACTATGGGATTAGGATTTCAAATCACGAGATATGCCCATTGATTAAGAACACACTGTAGGCGAAGATGTATTTTCGGTGAATTCCTTTTCAAGCCTTCACAATCAAGTTTATATGAAACAATTTCAATAGGGTCAAAAAGAAAGGTAGATGAGTCATGCGTCTGGTAATGAGACCGAGAGAAATCCAAGTTTTTACGTTGTCTGTTTACGTAACCAAAAGTCTCTATGTTACGTCAGGGTCATATGGACAAATAATTTTCTCTTCCCTTGGTCAGGGGAGTTTGAAAGCTTGGATCAGTTTTCGTTGTGCGCACAGCTCAGGCTTCATGAGTCGGATGCTAATCAGAGTTCTCTCGGCTTGAAAAGGAATTCATCGAAAACATACCAAGAATTGTGACTGCGTGGCGCTACAACAATTTGCTCCCACATATATCTACCATAANAATTTCCTCGGCTTGGGCAGGATTACACAATAAAACTATGAATCGTCTCTTGCTCTTCCAATCAGCCTGCTGGTCGGATCTCAATCCGATCGAACACACAGACAACGAACGAGAAAGATATTCCAAGCCTCACGATCTTCAGAGAGGCCGCGAACAAGCAAGGTAAACAGCACTATAAGATTGGATACAGAAGTCCTAACTGGCATGACTTGGTGGGTTGACGAGGCTATTAAACGTAAAGGGACCAATGAAATTAACTAAACGATATGTGGATTGTTTATTCTGAACCGGTAACATGGAGTTTCCGGGACTGTAACTGAGTTTGAAAGTCCGATGAATATCGCATTGGTTTTATGTCTTAGGAGTTGGGAAATGTTTTTGGTCCGTGTGTTTAAATTCAATCCAGGCAAGCACGGGTTGATAGACAGTTCCGGTTCACGACCAAATCATTTTCGCCCGGGTAAGGGGAGGTTACCAAAAAATTCACTTACCGGAATCGATAATTGGTCAAGGTGATCGAATCTTCTTCCAATGAGATTGAATGAAACAAACGTCCCATGCATAATCGAACAACCGTCTGTGAAAAGAACATTGGAGCATAGGAATGATACAAAAATCGGCATAGAACGGGAGAGGAGAACAGAGCTGTTTCACGAAACAGAACCAATTTATCTTGATCACTGAGAAGAAAAAGAAAGGCTATATGCAATCCACGGTCGACTGCACTGCCCAGTCTCTGGTCGGGAGCACAGAATGAACTAATTAAGTCTGAACCTAAACGAAGGTTGTGTTTTTCAACTAATGATTGTCAATTTAGAGGTCTTCTTTTTTACATAAATCCGATGGAAAAGTAAACTAATCGAACCTCGAAGAACGGTTAGGAAAAACAGAGCGAGAAACTTCGGAAACCCCAAAATACCAGGTTCATCACTGCTGGTTTCAACGTACAAATCAATTTAATGTGCAGATCTGTGATGGGGAACCGTGATCATAGTACTATTATTCAAAGTACTGTTTTATTGTCCCAGTAGCCATGAGTTGGACAACCACACAATATGGGAATGACCGCGTTGGGAAGAGCAACGATAACCAGGAGTGACCGACAGGGGTTTCCCTATTGTCTTTCAGCCAAATTCAGCACAAACAAATCAACACAGTGTTCAGGCCTGTCGTACCACACAGACACACACATGCAGGTGGATTCGGAGCAAATAGAATGTGCACATTGTCCATACTCAACGATTCACGGCTACGCTTTGTTATTACATACATCTATTTAGACAAAAATCAAAATAGTCAGTAGATTATTGATTGCTTTCGAAAGAGGTATGGAAGCTGATAAAGAAATAAAAATTGGTTCTCGTAGCTCGGGTGAACTGAACTGAATTTCGCCTGTTCGCCAAGATTCGTAATTTGTATTCAAACGTTTCGTCAACAGCCTTAGTAACATCGTCACTCTTTGCGAGTTGGCAGTATTGGAGGAGGACATGCATAAGCGGACGGGTACAAGTAGAGCACTGCTACTTCACAAACACTGAAGACATCACCTCAACTGGTGATGTAACGTTTGCAAATAAATCTCNAAATAGGCCCAGATGAAGGTACCGACGTGTCACAGGATAAGCATGAAGACGTACAGTGTTACTTGCTACCAGTTGGGAAAGCGTTTGAAAACACGTTCTTCAAGTAACAAATTTACCACTGAATACAACAAGAAACGCAAATGGTATTGTTAAAGAAAATCAAGCTTGCGTCTTGGAATAACCGTGTGGATAAATAAATAAATGCGGTCGCCGAATTTCCATCAGTAATTCATTTGCTAATCGACTCTTGAACGGTAACATTGTTCTCTCAAAAATGTAGACATTCCAATGTTGGAAAAATACGGATTCGATAACGTGGCTTCATAACATTAAGGAAGTGAAAATCTTAACGCTGATTCAGAACAGAGATAGAGAAAAGGCGATTCGAAAGAAGTTTGATTGTACAGTGACCATTATCAAGTAAGAACAATACTTCGGTAGGGCTCGGGAAGCAAACACCGATTACAAAGATTAGGTCCTATCTTAAGATCGGATGTGAAATTCGCCCTGAGCATGCTTATCCGGTCTTGTACGTTTATTCCATCCAAGGCAGGTAGGTGGATTGGAGTAAGGCAGGGGGGCACACAGACATTTTAGATACAAATTCAGATCATATGTGGATGTTTCCTGTTTGGCACACTCCAAGTTGAACGTGATTCCCACTCGGTTGTGGTTAGCAAAATTGTCTTGATAGTTGTAACGCTAGACACATTGAGCACGTCGCCGCCATTTTGGATTGTGTGTGAATCGTGTGCATGTCTCGCACGGACCTTTTGGTTCATGGTTGTTTTGTATTTTCCCTGTCTTGCAAGTTGTTTGGAAATACCCATTCCGCGGAGAACCTGCTGTCCGAAGTGTCTCTTATCCGTGCATTGAGAGTGTCTGTGCTGGGCCGCGCTTGCGAGTTGGTACTATACCCCAAAGAGGGTTTTGGATGCGGCATTCTGACTACGCTATTGTCACCATAATCTCGGATCGTGTTACTCGGAATCAGATTCCTGCCGTGTATTGCGAATCGGTGGCAGCGGTGGGCTAACTCCACCAAGGTTACAATAGTCAACGAGGAATGCTCGAACCTCATCATCGGTTTGTTTTGTTCCACTAGGGTATGAGACCTCTGCAATAGTGAGTAGCTGAATCATTTCAGTGTTTGGCCACGCAAGAGAGGTGCTTACAATTCCGTTCAAACAAGAGACACACATTTTGGTCTGTCTGGTTGACGATATGCCTGCATATATATTGTGATACATTAACTTATTCACACTGTGTTCAGTCGGACTGAGTGGGCAAAGGGGGAAAATTAACTAGGTCAATTTGAGGCTTCCGTCAAATAATATTTAGCAAGCCTCTATGAACCGTGGATGGAGAGAAGTTTAACCAGGTCAGGTGAGCTGACGCAATTTATCCATTTGATCAGAGCAGGGCATCGAACACCGAGGCCATTTCGTCCCGGGGGATAACAAGTAAACGCGAAACAACGAACAAGCAATGAAGGAAATAAAAAGTATCTATCGTTTATTAGTAGTTCGATCATCCTGTGTATCCAGTAACAATTTCAGTTCAAACGGTGAATAGGACTGCAGATTTGTGTTCCGGTTTTCGGCTATCCGTCTGGCTGAACCATAAATAAACGGTGCAATTAAAAACGCAGTAGGTTGTGCAGATGTGGCTGATGTGCACAGAAGCAAAACGTGACACCACAGTTGCTGTACGCATCTGAATGTAGACACTGAATATTAAGTATAGAACCTCAAACAATAAGAAGTGTTTTCATTTCCTTTTCTTTTTGACGATTATAGAAATTTACAATAAGCTTTTATGAAGGGAGTCAATGCAATACAGTGGCTGTATGGGGGAGATACGTAAATGGAGAAGATGGGAGGCGGTGGTGAGATAGGTGTTGTGCATGTTTACTAAGACAGTTTACATCTTAAGCTGCTTGAAACGTGGATAATTAACAGCCATTTGTCCTTTGGAATTACTTGAACTCTGATAGTCTTGATTGATCAATAGTCTTGATTGACCAGATGGTCTGAAATGAGTATGCCACACCAGTTTTCTCATTCACATTGCCGGCCTAAAACACACATCAGCCATATTGATTTCTGACACACCAAAGCCTGCGATAAGCAAGCGCATAAGATGCTATAGGATCCCTCTCACACTCTCGATTCCGCCTAGTAGTTCTATCTGTTCCACTCTCCACAAGTACAAGCATCTTCAAGCACGTACAGAAGCATAACGCTCCTCCGTAGTTTTTCATCTCACCTGTTTCCGTACCACCTGGGTCAAACTTTTCGTGATTTATTCATAGCACTAAGTTAATTTCGCAGTTGCGAACGATTTAATTGCCTCTCTACTATTTATTTGTTGGGCATTTGGTAGGATATAGTGAAGCAATTTCCTGGTGTTGATATTAATCGAACAAGTTTAGTCGGATCAGGCACACACACAAGGGACACAGAGACCAACAGCATAGATGAGCTACGAGGCCACACCAATAGCAATGATCTTTTCACATTCGAATTACCCATCCAACATATGGCATCCACCAATTAGCATGTAAGCTGACTGCCCCGACAAGTTTTCCTAAGAATTCACTGGAATCCACCGAACGAACATCTAAGACAAGATTAATTGTGCAAAAGGATGTTTGGCAGATTCGATTTTTGTATGGCGATTGTGAAAAGATCAGTAACCTCGGTCGGACTCGAAGCCACGCAAGGACGCTGCCTCTGTAAGTTGGATAGGTAATTCAAATGTGAAACGATCAGTGCTATCGGTGTGGTCTAGTAGCTCAGCTGGCAGAGCGTGTGCGTACAAAGCGTAGGCTGCGTCCATGCGTGGGTTCGACTCCCAAAGAGGCTACTGAACTTTTCACAATCGCCATACAAACTTCAAATCTGATAAATATAGATCTGCACAAAAGCATAGATGACCGAATCCCAGACATGCATTTCGTGACGAGTCGCAGCGTATAGACCTCTAAAAATTAGAACTGAAATCTGTATCCACCAATGGTGATTCTGATCAATCAACAAAGAATGACAGTTTTCCACGAACAAATCGCACCAGGGCATAATGAGTACGCGAATAAACCTTCAGATGAAAAAATTATGAGCATTTTTTGAAGCAAGCGAGCAGAGATAATAGATCGGAAAGGGGAAAAAACGACCTCAGTTGGAAAAAGAGAGATTCATACTGTCTTGCATAGTGACGTTACAGCGATAAACCCTAGAACGCAAAGTACTGAGTCAAATACGGCCTGCAAACGAAATTATTGGATAAGGTACTTATAAACTAGAAGCCGCGTATTTGGAGTCGAAATATCTCTGCTGAATGTCATGAGAGATCTAAGATGAGAACAATGTCCTTCCCGAAACACCATACGCAATTTGGGGTGAAAAACACCGGAAAGTGCACATTGGTATGAAAAATGACGTTCCATGATACCCAAAAGCGAGTGAGGATAGAAAATATAGGAATGTTTGAAACAGAAAAATGTTTCAGTATTCAAGCGATCACATCGTGGGATGAAAAAAGCCGGTCCCAGTATGTGAGGGTCCGATGAGCAGGACCTGACACAAGCGCGCAACGTTCCAACGGGAGAAAATACAGCTCATGGGTTTCAATTTCCCCACAGCTTCCACACTGACGTAATTGATTTTACACTGACTATGAGAGCAAGAACAAGTGGTCTAATGAAGATGAAAACATTTCGTTGTGTTGAAATGTGAATCCCGTTCACCAGTGTTTTTCGTGCCACCCGACTGTGTTAAGCAGATCGAAATAGAAAACAGTACAAGTGTCAACATTGATCGACGGTAATGAAGATAAAAACAACTAGAAAAATGGAGTCGGATTTAATCACATCATACGGGTAAAACGAGTCGTTCGATCAGAGCATGCAAGTCAGATAATCACGTATGACACTACGTATGAGAATAACTGAACTTGATTACGCAACTCACAAGGTTATTGTACATCATGAGAGCAATAGTTTTCCCGAACGAATTTAGTTTTAATATAGTTAAACGGGATACGTTTCACACAAAACAATTGGACAAACCAAATCTCATTCCAGACAATAACAGACAGACACATTGAAATGGATGGCTAATTTGTTAAGCACCACATAAACCCAGATACACTGATTGATAGATAGACAGTTTCATATCCTGGATGCTTAGTGGACGCATTTTCCCCATTCAATCAAGCGACACCTTTGGATCGGATTTGGCATGCACTCCGACCATCTGGCATAAATGCCACAGTCAGAGAAGTCAAGTCGATTGGACACTGCAGTTGCTCTATTGCAAAAGTGTGACAGGATTTAAAAATTGTTTATTTAGGAAACCTTTTAAAAAACAAACAATCAAAAATTTTCTAAGGACTGTTTCCAATAACGATACTGCAGTGTACTGTGGGCAATCATGGGAGCGTAACCAGGAGAAACCTCCATCAGTAAGAAGCGACCAGTAGAGGATAAGCAGATATTATCAAAATAGACAGACGCGTGAGGGAAGACGACCTATTTGGTAGGAGGCAAAGAAAAGCATGGTGATAAACGAGATATTGGACAATCAGGCACTGGGTCTATAATCTCCCAGTTACCTAAGGGTGCATTTATGATACTGTTGAATTTCCCTCGGGGATAAGTACCGTTAATCGGAATACAGGTCCCGAACTTTCACTAAACCTAATTCACAGGATTGGCACAACGTTTTGTGAATGCACATCAGTTCAAACAGTTTTCCGCATGTGTATATGTGCCAATGCTTTTAAATGCGCGAAATGAGATAACAAATTTGCTCGTTGATTGTATTCATGCGACCCTTTCGACAAGAGAAATTTAATTTAAAACCACTTGATCAGTAATGGGCAATCAAGGAAAGAAAATATCGATAAATAAATTTCAGTGAAACATACTGACTTGACGGACGTATCACAAACTAAGCTAGGTCTAATACATGCATGGGCGAGCGAAATCAACAGGTAAACGAGATCGAAATTAAATTCGTAACAGGTGCAGGACACAGGTGATACAAATAGCACAAACAGACCAACAAAGTGACTGACGACTACAGACATGCCGAAATGAAATGTCGGACGCGAAAGTGGAAAATGATGAGCCAAAAAACGGGAATCAACTGCCCAAATCGAACACGGGGTACTTTTGCTGAGAAGAATGCAAAGGCAAGCGAAATATTAGCCAAGAACGTTCAGCGGAAATGAGCGGAAAATGGTGAGAGATTGAAAGGAAAACAATGCGGTGGGGATGGAATGACTTAATGCTTTTCAATTTTTCTCACACTGACAGGGATGTGTATTCGGAGCTTGAGCGACGCAAAAGCAATAGCAAACCGGTGAAACAGTCAAGTAGAAACAAAGAAACAGAAAAAATACGGCAAGGATGAAAAACTGGAAATGTCAGTTTCTTCCACAGGTGATTTGAGAGACAAAGAGAATGTGGCAAAATTCCAGATTAACCACTTCAGTCTAATAACAGCAAAAAACACCAAAATGAAATATTGTAGGGAAAGGTTGTGTGATGAAGTAGAAATTTTCTCAAGTACAGCCAACGTTTCGCTCATTTGCGAGTAGAGTGCTTAAGTATTTGTGATATTACTTTTTTATTTCGGTGTTTAGTTTAAGCTGTGAAAGCAGGTTATAGTCGTTTGTTTAAGTTTCTGATCAAATGATTAGTCAGTGCCGTAACCGAGTGTGGCAGAAATCGTTCAACAATGAGGAAACATCAGCAAGGAGTTTATTTAGGGAGCTTACATTTGTGATGTAGATATCCGAGATTTCCCACAACAGCCACTGAGAACGAGGTTCGGGAAAATACCCATTCCAAACACACACACACAACCCCAAGATCAATTCAAGTGCATAGTTGTGATAGCTTGTTTATAAAAGCTAGATATCCAGGGGAATCGTTCGTTTGAAAACAATAAAACCATCCAGCCATGATTTGGTTGCCTCGATCTACTTGATGAGTACAATTAGCAAAGAAACCTAACATTTTTATTGGTCGTACTTTCGACTAATAAAGTATGCACATCATGTGCATACGGAGTGCACTTGACTTCAACTCTTCTCTAACGCATTGGATATTCTACAATTAACAGTCCACCGAGCGATAGTGGATGGAGAAAAGTATGAAATTTGGTGGTCTAACGGTGACCTTAATCCACGGTGAACCCCACTGGATGATGATCAAGGCCATCGGTGACTGCTGGGGATAGACAAAGCGATCGATTGGACAGTGCCACCCGCTGACGCATTGCTAATGTCGNTATCGGCCATCCGATGAGGTCATGGGACAGACGTTCATCTGCTTACCTCCTTCCCTTGTCATTCATCAGCAGTGCGACACGGAGGCTAGTAGTAGTTGGCCCGCTGTGTAGGTGATGGGCTCTTTGTTCTGCATGCGTGCACACAAAGCGCGGAGAGCCGCAAAAACAGGTGGGACAACACAGACTGTGGGTTCATCGAAGTGAGCGCGGTTTGGAAGACAGACACACCGGATTGGCTGTTGTGAGCAGATCTCGTGACTCAAGGAAAATGGGTCGGACTGCACATCATGACGACAAGCACATGAGCAACATTTGGGGGAAGGGGAGGAGCAGATCGAACCCGAAACCAACTAACGCACAACGTAGAAAACGATGTGAAAATAACCATAAGCCAAAATTTTATTGACGATAGCCATAGGTGGGGAATTTCATTGGCAATGAAGTCCCGGCACGAAGAGGTATCGTTTTCCGTTTTATAAACCTGTTTCACTGGTATCTATTTACACACTGATTATTCTTTCGATTGAACCGAAAACAAGTTTTAATATTCACAGAAAGATGTCTTAATGCACATTTCACCACTGACTGTGCTGGCCTGGATACACGTAAACAAGTGCAACTTGGAGCTCTAATTTCGGAGGCACTGTTTCTAACACGTTTTCCACCCTTCTAGACCGAATCAATCACAAATTCTGGCAATATTATATGGTGAACAACTGGATAAGGAAGACAAACAGATCAGTGTCCGACATATTCCAAGGCCATAAAAACATTAGTGTGGAGACCAAGCAGTGCATGAAAACCGCACATTCTGTAAAACGTTCCAACCAACCGTTCTTCGATTTTGTAATTTTATGTGACTAGGGGGGAAAAAGTGGTGGTACGGAATCGATTAGTGATTGAAAATTGATCAACCATATCGATCTGTCTGTCTTCGGTACCCGGTCTCCTGCGCAATATGCGCATATATAACCCAAATCTGAATCACTGTGACCAAGTATTTACCGGTGATCGATATTGGTTGTTCACCCGAGCCAAGATACCAATCTCAACTAATCCCATCCCAATAACAGACTACATTTGGGGTGGAATGAAGATTTCGTGTCACTGAAGGGTGCACGCATGTTCCATGTTCCACGCGTCTTCACCATTGGGGGGATAGGATTTGTGTCCAAGTTTAGCCATAAGAAAAACGAGTTCACTTTCAAAGGAATTCTTATTAATCCGACAGCAGCAATTGGTACTATACGTTGAAGAACATACAGACGGTTAGCACACGGGATTCGTGGCATTGTTGTTGTGAAACAAGACAAAGATGCAATGCAACAATCTCACTGTATGACAAAAGAACCAAATGTCCTACGGCGGTATTTTTCATGTTTAAAAATTCTAAACAATTAAAGCATGCGACGGCAACAACAGCAGCAGCAGCGGCAACAAAGCAAGATCAAAGTCTACGATCAGACATCCGTAGATTGTGTTCTCTCAAGGTTATCAGGACAGGAGAAAAGATGGAGAAGATACGAAGAAAGACAAGTACTTGGATTGGCCACGAAAGTTCTACCGTACGACGTTGTTCATGTGGTTAAAAAATGCGACGCCTTTAGGTTTGTATGCGGATGGACAGAATCAACTCATGATACATGACCCCATGGGAATGAAGCCAGGCGATAAATTCGCTTTAATGTGAACCGAACTACTAAATTATTCACCGAGAGTCACAGCCCAGCTCCTTAATCACCGAAACGAAGACTACTGAGGCGCTGCATGCGTGAACTGCTCCAGAAAGTCCAACGTGGAATAGAGTGCCTGAGGTGACGAAGTAGTGTGTGTGTGTGTGTGTGTGTGTACGATCGGACAGGTGAAAAGCGAGTGTCTCGTTCAGCTGATATTCGAAAAACGACCAACACACAAACGAATCTACGCACCTGGGGCTTTTGACAAACACCGAAGCGAATCACGGCGGTGTATTTGGAGATGTACAGTTTATGCCCTGTCTGATTTTATGGCATCAGGGAAGCGCAATGTTGGGGAAGGGGAAAAACACCCATTCCGAAGTGAACAGTAAGGGCCAAAGGTTGTAAAAACGATGCACCAACTGTGATGACCATGGTGTCCACTCGAATCATAGTCTAGTTTAATGGAAAAGAAGCACCAATCGAAACAGAACGGATCCTTATCCATGGTCGCGTGTGCTCCAACAACCATCAGCCGTAACTTTCAGCCCATGCACGAGGGGTTTTTCCGTAAGTTAAAGGGAATGTATTGCAGTCAGTTTGTGTAATGAAATTCACGGGTTAAAAATGTGAAATGTTTGAACGAATCAATTATACCATAAACGCAAACATGCCCCAACACAACTCTGATCACTATTCGCATCAAACAGCTCGGAAACTCATCGGTTTACTTGAAAAAAACGAAACAATTTAGCAACGTAGGAAAAGCAATGAGCCAAAAGGCTCTTTGCGTGTTTCAAACAAAACGACAGACCACTCTGTTGAGAACAAACGAAGCGATACTCACACGAAACAAGCTAATCACTGCGTGTAAGTCGAATGCGAGACAACGGACCGTAATGAAAGGACGGAGGAAAAGCAGGGTACGTGAGTACCGCTAATCAAGATGTATCGCTCGAATTCAGCTGTCAACCGAAAATGGAAGTATGTTCAGTATCAATGAAATTAACCATCACGGGTTTATCCCTTAATTCTCTTTCGCAGCCGTTTATAATCACATAATGGCATGACGATTTCGGCCACAATTCAGCCCCTATATCCCAGACGATCATAAGAATTTCCGAGGAAAAGTGTGCAACATGTGATCAAAATATTGTCGAATTACACAGAAAAGCAATCAGCCATAGCACTGCGACAACTAAGTCTTGTATCTGGTTTATCGTTTTCCGTAAGTACTTCAAGGCTATGACACAACATCGATTGTGAAGGTATCGCGGACAAACCAGAGTCGCAAAGTGAGTGACCTTGTGCGAGGACAAAGCGCACTTCCCACCAAGTGTTTCCCTCGATGATGACGACCTGAAGTAGTTTTAACCCAACCACGCATACACACACTGTTCACAGAATCAACGCAGTGGCTCAATTTCGTTATGATGACAGATGTGTTACACGAACAAATGATCACTAATGAAAATGCATTTGTTTCGCGTAGGACGCGAAAAAGGACCGGTGTGGGGAGACAGAGAGCTAACATCAACAGTACTGACTGGTGTCAAGTATCAAAATGAGGAGGAACAGTCAATCAGATGTATCTATCAACTAGGTCAGCTAATGTCCCACGACATTCAAGTACCTGATAGGGATTGCATTGAATGTGCTGAGAAAATCCCAAAGTTTGGAGAAACTAAGAGGAATCACATAATCTTAAACGAAACGATTGTATGATTGCAAGAACAGTGCCAATTCTTCCGGAGCGCAGTATCGCTTGCAAACAGAGAATAACATCTTACTCAATTTACTGTTACAAACTCAATCCAGTCAGCTGAAACTAAACAATATTTTTTCAAAGACAGTAGCATCTGACAAGAGAATATGAAAAGATCTGTGCTATCGGTGTGGCCTCGTAGCTCAGCTGGTAGAGCATGCGCGTACAAAGCGTAGGCGGCTTCCATGCGTGGGTTCGATTCCCACCGAGGCTACTGAACTTTTCACAATCGACGTACAAAATTCAAATCTGCCAAACAACAATTTGAAAAAGACAAGGTGTTAACTGTTGAATCAAGTCAGTTTGATCGTAGCGTTGTGTCTCCAAGACGGATTCGGTTACGAAATCGAAAACTAACAGAACGAAAACCAGGTCATCTGTTGCGAAACCTGAAGTGATCGGGGCGGTTGTGTGCGGTTGTATTGACCGGAACAAGCACTGATGATATCTATGAAAAGACAGACCGAAACAACATGGATAAAGCTGCACCAGAGGACGTCACAACCAAACTGTTCAGTTGAGAAGACATGAGTTGCAGCACTGTTTCAGGGATATCCCCTAGTATTTTCATTAGGAGTATCAAACGATGATTATTCTTGCGGATAAACGAGCAAAGCTTGCGATCAGTGAGGAATCATCGCATACGATAAGAATGCCACCATTGCTCACAACAGATGTACGCTAGAAATGTGATGATTGATATCCAATGAGAACTATGTTAAAGAAGATTTACGTACTTTAGTGCGACCTCTCCCTCAACCAGTCGTTTCACTTGAAATACACATGGGGTAAATGATGGTAACCATGGCCCAGGAAACTGGTGTAACTAAGAGCAAGCACAAAACATAATTAGCATTTAGCAATTTTTCTCATTCAGGCCTAATGCGATAATTATTGTCACCGTTTTGAACAATTAATCCTAAAACTGCAGTTACATTGACCCCTTAGCAATCACTATTTAAAAGTTACTGACCAACTGAAAAAACGAAAACTAGATCGAGTGGGGAAAGAAAAAAATATCCGACATTGGATTCCCAACAGATAAAAAGAGCACAACAAAGTCAGTCTCAGTGGAACAGTGATCCCGGACTGAGCTGCTGATTTCCTTTTTCTCGTCCCAAACTAAATCGTAAATGGTNCGGACTAAGACAGACGGGACAGGAGAGGATTGCATCTGTCCATCACCAAATGAGTAGCGGGACGAAAAGAAAATCGAATGAAAAAGAACATCTCCCCAAACTGGTGTGGAGTCTAAAATTCATCGAGAAGAGAACAATCTGAACAGGTTGTTTGTTTACGCTTTGGTCGGTACGAGAAACCCCGGTGAATTGAAGGAGCAAATCTGGTTTGATGCTTAAAAACTATTGAGATAAAGACTGTGGGTGCCCAAATGTGGAACAGTGTGCTCGCGCGCGCGTTGAGAGAGAGAGCGAGAGACGGTGGGAGGACACTCAATGCGAAAAACACCACAGGTGAGTGGGTAAATGATATTGCCGAACGACCACTGGGAATAATATTAATGTGGTCACCAAACTGGTAGGCACATGGCTGTAAACGAAAAATCAGTGGAGCCTAAGTTTGAACAATGCATCGTTTAGACTTGATTGTACCACTGAAAGAAATTCATGTTCACGCTCCCACGAGCACAAATACGCTAAGCATAGAATAGTTATCACAGCTGTTCAGTATTTCATATTCTTTTTGTACCATATAGAAATTTTCATTCGGTCAACAGAGAACTTAAGAGGTGAATGAGCACCACAGGAAGAGTACAAAAATTGACAAGTTTAATAATTCCATAAATTCTTTAATTAAAATTCCTTTATGTTCTACCTTGATGTCATATAATGGTTTCATACGCTATCTGGTTTGAACGAGAACCAGATCAAACTATAGTACACATCGGGCACACAGTCATCAACGGCTGTGAGACAGACAGACAGGCATGTAGAGGGACAGACAGATTGGTGAGTAAACAGTCAATCAACTTGAAATCAAAACACATTGTAAAAGTTCACCTACGTAACGCTAACAAACAAAAATATAAAGTATTATAAGGGTTGGTAAAAAAAATTCGGAAGAATGTATTGTGGTACGAAGGTTCTAAATTGGGCCCCCCCCCACACACACAAAATCATGGGTTGTAAAATTGACCAAAACGATTTGACACAGACAAAATCATCCCCGTAACAATTTAAAGTGCTAATCATAATTTGGGTCGCGTTTATTGTTACAATCCACCTATGGGCAATAATGCTGAAAAAAATTTGCCTGCTTAAGATGGTCATAGTTTGACCAGTAGTGCAAAACCAGGAGTATTGGTATGGCTGTGGGAGTCGAAGACGATGCTTACATCACCATGTACTTTTCAACTTGTTTCAGTTTGCACTGTGTGGTTTGGCCATCGATTCGGAGGCATAAAAATGGTCATATTTTAAAAGGTACAGTTTGGAAGTATGGCTTTATGTGGTAGGTAGAACAAGTCTGGTGCACACACACAAACACTGTCTATGTCCTTTCCATACAAGTGTTTGTGTGAGTGTGTATATACATCTATGGGTTGTCAACAGCACAGACAGTGAAAACGTACTCGCAGGTCAAACATTTCTGTCCGCAAAACAATGATTACACCGTTATTATAGTTAAACATTATTATATAGAGAAGCACCGGAATGCGTAGTTATTTTCCGTTAGTGGTAACCCAGTATCTCTCTTCGGATACCACAAGGCATTCGATCAGACCAGAGAACAATAAAATGAACTAAAGAGACCATGGAAGAATCTCACGAATAGTGGTTATTCATGCCTCCAATCACCTGATTCGTTGTGTAACTTGATTTCACAAGGATGTAAGCCGGAAAGATTAACGCAATGTGAACCACATTTACAGTAAACAGAGGACATATTCTGGAGATGCCGAATGGTGAAATAGTTCATCAATTAAAAATGGATTTGAACGACTATTATCATTTCATACTATCTGACACCGAAACATCAGTGAGGTCTGGATCCCAAAACAATAAAAAATCGTAACGTTAATAGTATAATAACCAGAAAGAAAACGAAAAAAGATCGGATCAGTTGAAATTGAATGAGCAGGAGGAGAAATCTACACAAAAGTTTCATGCATTAAGTAATATATACATCCTAGATTTGCTATCATAATCATCACCATTTATTCTCATCAAAGGGTAGAAAACGAACTGATTGGCGCTTATGGTACAAATGAAAAATGCGGATTGCTGTTCAAACAAATAATCAAGATGTCCAGCCAGTGTATGTGATAATGGGTCAACTCTATCGACCAGTTAGGTGAAAGTGTCCTTCCTCCAAAAAAAGTAAACCTACGTGCATGCAAAAAGTGCAAGGTGCCCATAAATGTTACATCACCCAATGAAAAAATAACTCACATAAGAAAAAGACAATGAATTTATTATCTTTGAATGACAACGCGAACCAGAGGTCTGATAAAAACAAGCACCAAACTACGGAGTACAGGCGAAGGTAGATCATTGGACTAGTACGGAGACAACTGAACAAAATATTGGAATTAAAATACCGCAAAAGTGCTCCACAAAAGACGGTATAAACAGGAAAAAACACCGGATAACAAAAAACTTGTACTGCATTGTGTTGAAACTTTAACGAGTACAAGCTTTCAGTCAATGTATTCCCCCTCATGGCTGCATCACCAAAACTAATCTATTTTGAATGACACCCACTCTTTTAAATGCGGATCTCTTAAACGAACTAATCGATTAGAAACATTGGAATACATTAACCAGTGGCGTGCACGTGCTTACGCACAATCTGCATAGATCTGGTTCATCTGTTTCCCATGTCGTTTTCCTCACACAGTGGTTAATCATTCAACTCTTCTATTTACTCCCTCCTTGGTGGTAGAAAGTCAGCAACGAAAATCCGTGCAAAAAAAGTATAGGGTTAATGGCTATGCACACTGAGCGGATGGTTAGCTGGAATGGGATCGTTAAAATATTCTAGTATGCAACTTTCCAGCGAAAACTTCATCTTACGAAAATACAATTATTAATGTAACAAGAGAAAGCCAACGTGGTGCTATTAATGTAAAAGCCTCGGAAGCGCGGCACCGTTGTTTCATCATTGTATGGAATCCTTAGCAATCTACATATCCCCCGAATCCTTCGGGGATCGAACTCGGGCACGTGTGGTTGTTCATTTGCGGCCACGCTCGGTTGGGTGATCCGAGCTGACTCTCAGCAGCTTGCTACACGTTAACACTGACAAAGGTGACGGAATCAAACTTGGGACGCTATATCTGCATTTCTTTACGAAGGTACTGGTAAATAGAGTTTCATTGATTCGGAAAACACCGTGCACAGTGTATACTTTATAGGTCAGTGGCGAAGCGGATAACTAGTCCAATCCACACAAGTCACAAAATAGAAATAAGCGATAGATGAACTTGGAGAGTAAATCGCTGCATCAGATTATCTCTTCTTAGCTGTCAGTCTTTGGATTATTAGCAGAAGAAAAGGGCTAGGAACCTAGTGTATCCATGCAACTTAGACTTCATGGTACCTCGTGGCCCAATAGTAATATGGTTAATCATAGGAGCCTTCCGATTTCATAGATTCTTGTACTGTGAGTTTTCCTGGGCCATGGCTGGTCAGAGGCCGCCTCGGTACGAATATATAAAGGGAATTAGGTGAAGTTAATGGCTATCAGAAACAAGAAGTTCGGGTCGATGTGATGATGGCTTATAGCACTTGATTATCATTATCAACAACACCACTTAAAACTTAGTTACTACAACAGGATAAAGTGTATGCTACTTATGCTGTGTCCTACCGTTAAAGAGTACGTGCACAACATCGATCAACATTGAAATTACAATCGCTTAATGCGATTGATCACATCATTACTCAGATCATACCAGTCACATAAATGTGCATTCAATTTTCCATAAGCTCCTTTTATCGTTCCTTGTACCATTGATCTTGGATCAATATTAAGGCATACAGCTCGAGTTGATTAATACTGAGACAGGTATTTTTAAATTTTATATATTTATATTCATATCTTACCATTCAGGTGCTTTCAAGGTTGAATATCCAATGTTTTATCACACATAATGTGAGATACAGTAAAAAGGGAAATCCCCATAAACAAACAGGGAGGGGAGGGGAGCATTCATGTAAGATCCAGTTTATTGATTCTACGTTTAAAGAGTGCAAGGCTGTAAGTTGAGAGAAAGACAGAAAATGGAAGAGTGTGGAAGAGAGAGAATATTGGAGCAGAGAGGTATGATTCCTGAAAACAGATTTGATAAAGATGGCTAGATGCCTGTGTACGGGATGAACGAATAAAAGTTGCAGGACGAGGAATTGCAGAGGTAAGTTCTGAAGAACAAAAACCAAAGTAGTAGCGGTAGAGAAGGGATGATGAAGCCAGTGCCCGACGATGGATTAGTGATTGCAGACTGGATCTCACGGAAGGATTGTCGATTAGCCGGAAGGCCTTACGTTGAACACGATTAAGAAGGGAGAGAGAAGAAGACGAAAACCCACTCATGTGAAACGGTATTCAACATCAGGGTGGATTTGAGCTTTGTACAGTAGAACATTAGCTGGGTTGAAAATTTACTAGCTGTTCCGACTCATTGGTCTGATACCGTCATAATAAAATGACAATCTAAGTTGTCTTCAAACTAAATTGAAAAAGTATACAAACTGGAAGAAAAAATGGAATAGTGACTGAACAGCTGGACGGAAGGAGAAAACACTCGTGAGTAACAGTTAAAAACCAAAGTAAAGGGCATTTGTTTCGGACAGTCATCTCAATTCGTTCCAATTCAAGGGAATGTTAGTTAGCAATTTTAAACTGGGACCATCGGATCTCTCTCCCTGACAAAATGATCGTTAATCGGATTAAGCGATGATACACCAGATGGAGGGTGGCAGAGAGAGCGAGACTACTGAACAGCATTAGGACCGGACAATGTTTTCAGTACAGTCAGCAAATCCCAAGCCACATTAGGGGTTTTGCCGAATGAGGACACACTAGCTGTTCAACTGTTCAAATAACGGAATAGGAAAATTAACAAAAAGTTCTATCTCTTATGATAGGAAGCAGTTAAATGAATGATTTTACTGTCGAAGTAAATACCGTCACAGAGAAGTCAGTGATTGTGCACTGAATATCACGCTTTGGCTATCGAATAACGCGCCAAATTTGGTCATCATCTGCGCCGATAAGAGAAACAAAAAGAATGCGAGAATCAGACCAGGGTTGGGATCATATACCACATACGTTTGGAGATTCTCCCAGAACAGAGTATTCATACATCAATTTCAGTTGGTACAACAATTACCCATGCATCACCGTGCGCCGGTTTTGGTTGCTGTCTTTTGGCTGTCCATTTGGATGAACATTAGAAGAAAGATAGAAAAGGGCGAAAGAACGACCAAAGAGAAAATTTAGAATTTCAGTGGATTAATGCTACAGAAAAATTGACAAGATACAAAAACGCCACTGTTTACGANCCATCCCGAGGTTCCCATCCAGGGAGCTTAACGGGACCTATGTGACCCAGACACTCATGCTAAGTCTTAGCTTGACCACCCTTAGCTTTCTTCCATCTACTACCTGCCTCGGCGAACATCGCTCGCCGTGGTAACCTATCTGGTGACTGCGTAACACACGTCCCAACCAACGTAATCTATGCAGGTCGACCACTTGCTCCAGTGGGCGACCGCGGTTACCTAAAACTCTACGCCTAACTTCAGCATTGTTCGTCCGGCTACCCCACCACATTCGTGCAATGCTGCGTAGACAGCGGTGTTCAAACACCGACAGTCTATCTTTATCTTGTTCGTACAATGCTGCGTAGACAGCGGGTTTAAACACCTGACAGTCTGTCTTTATCTTGTTTTCTTATGCAGCGTAGACAGCGGTGTTCAAACACCGACAGTCTGTCTTTATCTTGTTTTCTTAATGGGCGAGTTTCTGCACCGTATAGCAGAACTGGTTGAACTGTCGCCGCATACACTCGACCCTTCGCAGACAGCCGGATGTCGCGAGGGAGTGCAATATTGAAATTAACTTCTCGGGTACACCTTTCAGAAAAAGGTAGCGCCAGAGTTTAGGGCGGTCGACTGAGTCGAAAGCCGCTGTCAGATTTAGATAGACAGAGATGGTGAATCAGTGTGCCATCGGATTCCTTAATTTCTTCACTGACGCCTATCTTCCTAGGGTCCGTAGGCCGAATTAGACCGAAAAGACTGCGATTATTACCTATAACCGCAGCTTTCTCCCTCTCTCTACATCGTTCTACCCACTACTTCTCGCGGTCATTCCTCAGACTCTTGACGAGATGACGTTTGAGGGATTTGCGAACTTTGTCATGCTGCATTCGGAGGGCAGGTTCTGCGGGCGTCCAGCACGGCTGCGGAGGTCGATCAGGTCCATCGTTTGTGTTTGGAGCTTGCGGCAGGATCCGAAGTTGTTTTTATCGATATTTTATAGCTTTCTTCATTTGCTTCCAGTATTCATTGAGTCCTTCGGCTGGTGATTTGAACTGATACGCGATCGCAGAATTCCCCTTCGAAGGCCGATTTGCAGCCATCGCTGACGCTGTATCGTGGGTATTCGTTGCAGGTATTCGTGCATGTCGTAACTAAAGGATTTTATATAGACAAAAACTGTGAAAAGGCACTCAGACTCTGTTTCATTTCGCGGTAGGAACAGACTTTTCCGGAGCATTGTTCTTAAGTAAAATGAGATCGAAGTATTCTATGTTTATGCAAAGCATTTTTGTTGCAAAATGCTGAACAACTTCTCACGGAGCTTCAGCACCAAGGATGGTTTCCCTTAACAGAGCACACATTACAAAGACGGCAATTCCGGACGATGGAAGATGACACCAAGGAGAGTAGCCGTCACATGTACAATTAGCACGACGATTCTGGGTGTATTCTTGGGTTACAACATGAGTAAGTAAGAAAGATTTCCTAATCTGGCTTGATCTATGCCTGTATTAGCTCTACAGAAAGTTTTCCACACCGGAAAATCCCCAAAAGCGTAAATGGCAACATTGATTTACATCTTAGTTAATCCCGAGATCTCACCATTTAACTACAAATAAATGTCGATGAATGAAGGCATACCAAAAGCTAACCGAAAGTAAATTATTGTCCGGATTTCATAGAAATAGAAAACATTGACTGCCAATCTGCATTAGTCATTCCGGTAGTAAACGGTTCTTTAGTAAACCATAGATAGGTGACTTGCGGTAAATTTATATCAGCTAGTGGATGTCGCACCGCACTATTTTCAAGCTGAGAAATCGATTGGAGCAGAATCGACATATCGAAAATAGATTACAGGATGACAAATAAGTGCATTTGAAAGCCAAACTACACAATATGATGATTCAATACAATTAACTAAATTTATCATTCTACACCGGTTAAAAAAATCGGAATGAATTATGTCAAAACTATTCCTGAAACGGACTACTGCAGAAAGTAGGATTGTATCAGAATCATACATTATTGATTGCGAATTGGATTCAGGATATGGGTGCCTTTTCAAACCGAAAGTGAAAGAAGAACATTTACATCGAGCTCATATCACTATCTACATGTAATTTCGAGATTATTTTACATTTCGGATGACTGACAGCACGATTTNACTGGCATGATGAAGAGAGTGTCTATTCCACGAATGGAGGAAAATAATGTACCGGATTGAAAGTAAGTTCAACATATCCGCAGAATGGGCATGAGGTTGGAACATCTTAGAGGGTAAAGTGTTTTCGGATCTGTTATGAATCATTTTGGCTGATAGATTTTTTTCAATTAAAACCCTTTTTGTGGTGAGGAGAACAAACGTCAGACACCATAGTCACGAAGACAAAAATTTTACTCTTATTAACCGGCATTCTAAACTCTTAGGACGGAAAGTGGTGAACTAGGTTAGGCTCCACGACGTTTGACCTCGTAACGAGCCGGACAACAGTGAAGCTGTCTACTACCAAAGTTGGCTGGCGATGGAAGGTTCGGACATTGGGACCCGAAGCAGGTCAGTGAAAGCGACTTAAACTGTTGAACCACCAACAGTGTACAAAACACTACCTCCAAGCAAAATTTAAAACAAACAGGATAAATACACGAATGATTGTGCTGGTTTCTCCGTAAACGTAAAAAAAAACAAGTACTCATTTTTATCAACCTCGAAGGAAAGTACATAAGAGAAAAATTGGAATCGATAAAAAGGAAAGAATGACTGAAAACCTGGAGAACACTGATGCAAATTAAAAATAAAAATGTTGCCTTTATTTTAATATATTTATTCCAACACAGACAAAGGATAAAGCCAAACGGCTTTTTGCAACTAGCCACTTTTATATCCTTTTATTGTTTTGAAATTGAATACAAATATTGTTTTCTGCCGCGAAAAAGAGCTCCACAGGGAACTATTGCTTCAGTTTCGCTTAGACCTATAGACACCACAGTGGGACACGTAAAATTACCAAATCCAATTAAACAATGAGATCCGTAAATCGGGATGAATAACATCAAAGATGGCAACAATGAGATGGAATTATTGCACATATGACCACTGACAGCGAAATCATACATAGGCCCGACAAATCCCATATCAAAGTAGCGTTGGTGATTCATTTACTAACTTGTTGGAACTACTATAAATGTCAGTATTATGTTACCCATCACAAACAAGCATGCTTCCGGGGCGAGAAAATAACTCTGCAAGTGATTCTAATAGGTGTACGAAGATGTCGACCGATGTATATGCGGTCCTTACACATATACATGCACATAAGCATGCATGAATATAAAACCATCGAAAACCTGGCGACTGGAATCTGTGGAGTGAAAGTACGCTATGGCAACCGAATCGAGAATGAATCACAGGGCACCGTAAAGATGCGGAAAAATTGAAACAAAAGTCAGCAATTTGAGATAATACTTTTCGGTCACGACGAAAAAGCGAAACTGTAAAATGTGATCCTAGATAAAAGAATAAAAGTGTCACACTCCAAATGATCAAACTGAAGATTGCAATGAAGTGATGCGCGTGACGCGTTAAAGTATTATCGGTTCTACTGCGAAACAGAACATCGCGTTCATTAGCCGATCAACTATATAGTTTGCGTTGGTCCGTCTACAAGCAACTGATTCCCTCAGAGGCAAAGGAAAGTGTATTGGACACTGANCAACGGTCAACTCGTGTGGTGACCACGGTGACTAAGACCAGCTGGAAGTCTTCTATCCAGGCCGTGACCTAAGGTTGAACCCACAATCCGATGTGCATCGGGCTGCATTTCACAAGACCAATCCGGTCACAGATACTTCATATACCACTTCAGACCATGAAGCAGAATCTTCTAACCCTGCGTACCTCCCCCTCCCGCTCTCCAACCGGCCTCCTCAGCCGGCCTACGCAAAAAACGATGTGTTTCTGACGCTAGGGTCAACAAAATGTTAGAAATGAGCTACTGGCCGAACAGCGAAGAAAACACGCTGAGTGTAATGAAAGTCACAGTTGTTAGTGATACGGTATCATCCATGAGTGAAAAATTAACAGTTCAGTGAATTTGATGAAAAATTAACTGACACGGGTAGTAGTGGTAGAAATGTGGAGCCACTGATGCGGCGTATAACTGACACCAGGATAACTATGATCACGGTATCACTTAATGCAACCGAAATAGTGTGCCCCAAACGGGTTACGCGGAATATCAATGAAAGGATCCATACGCTGGTATTTCGACCACAGCCGCAATGTTCATTCATATATTTATAATCCAATCAGTGACTGACCAACTCCGACATCAATGACTCTGGAACATACTTGAATCGGTAAAAGAAAATCGTTAGAGCGTCACGAAACTGATATGTAAATGTGCTGTGTTCGGCAAATATGGAATTCGTTTGTTGTCGGGGTACATATGTCCAGTAGGTGAATGGAATGCAGCAACAGAAGTGACATCGAGAGGATTGAGTGGAAGATGTTGGAGCTTGAGTGAACATCAGGAGGGGGAATTCTGAGGTCCCAAACGTTGGACTGCAAAGACAATACGCACTAGGAAGAGAGAGGTAAGTGAAGAATTAAGTTTACTTGACGGAAGAGTTTACTTGGGCTAACCCCAAGGGGACGGAATGAAAACTGTGCAAAGGAAAACTCAGACTGTAATTCGATGGTTGGGACGATGAGGTCAGCCACGAAATAATAACTTTCGAAGATAAAAAGAACTGAAAAAATAAGTTTCAGGTTTATATCATTCATTAATTGAGAGAGAGTACAGCCAAATGGAACTTGGATCCAATACACAGCGTATCTCAGAAAAGCAAATCTCATTGTGGTTTGGGTGCACAAGTGCACTCATTACACATCGGACGGAGGGACTGGCAAATTTTAGACCGCTCGAGATAGTCGATTCCGGTGGGATTGGTTTGCCTTAGAAATGAACAGAAATGGCCGGAAATGTTTGATTCCGTGAGTTTAACCGGAAAGGAAAAAAACTATGGAAACAAGGGAACTACCCATTAGGGGCGCTACATTTAAGACTTCGTAGCCAATGGAAACCGCATACAGGCTGGCAACAGAGAATTCCTATTGGGCACGGATGAACAGCCCGAAAAATGTGGAACACAGAATGGACCTGCACAGAGTGGAGAGGATGAAAAACATCAAATAAAAGCGAATTATGCAAAGCTTTACAAATGATCAAAATCGAAAATAGCGAGCAGAAATCGACGAATCCTTTGCAGGTGTTTTGTTACAAAGCGAAGTAAAAGAGTTGCCACATTAGGAAACACTACCCCTAAGATCATCAACAGTGCCTGGTGCCTGTGAAAAACAGAGTGGGATAATCAACTAAATTTCAAAAAGTAATCCGCGAACGCAAGGCTGCGCCATTATTCAGCTTTTGTTTCAAGTTCTATATTAATATTATTATATTTGACAACCATTGGCATGAATGCCACTGTGTACGCCATCCAAAGCACAAGTACTGATACATGAATAGCTTCTTAGCGGAACAGACACTAATACAACGTTTTCAATCGACTGTGAGTTCGAGTGGGAGTTTCCTATTTAGGGCTACACTCTGGAGGAGGAGAAAAGCACCATACCACGACTGTTTTTGATGTTGGTGCCTTCAAAGTTCGAAGCCAGATTATTCGCTGACCTCCTGTTTCTTTAGCGGTGGTTTACTTATTTGAAATAGATGACTAGTTGGCATAAAAGCAGAGCAATTGGGATCTAACTTTCAAAGAAAAGATGAGGAAACGATGAAGGGATTTGAAAGTATGAATGATAGATGATTTTCGGGCACCAAGCTAAATCACTCTCTTCTGACAAAAGCTGAGAATGGACCAGATTGTTCGAAATTACTAAATTTATCACCCTCACCGGAGCTTTGATGACAAAATCGAAGTGAAAAAACCAACACCATCAAAGTAATTATTTCAATAAGAAGAGTACTCATGAAAGGCCTAAGTTTCCAAAGCGGTCGAGCACAGCAGTGACCAGTAAGTACAGTATAATGAGTTAACTTGTAACTATTTACCGTGAAACAATCAGTATATCTGTGCCATTTACGAAATTTCTGAACAATATTTTATTGGAGCGGCAGTGATCTAACGATTCAGGTCAATATGGAAGCGTTGTGTTCGAATCCCGCCACCACCGCTCTTACATACCAACACGACATGTCTACAGAGAGCCAGTGACTGACCACAGCTACCTCGCCGAAAATAGACGGAAAAAAGAAGTTCAAAACTAGTGTTACCAGCAATACTGATCGTAATATTGCTAATATTAGTGAATGGGATGTTCGACACCGCTTCGCTTTCATCTGCCGGTATTCCAGTATTCATACAATCAAATATGACCTGACCTAGAACGTCAATCACGATTCCATTATACATTCATCATCTCTCGTGGTTGCCTTCCACATATCCTACAAAAGCAAGGGGTTCGGAATACATTTAAGAATGATTGTTTTACTATTACGATGAATTATTCTTCTCATACACTAGTAACTTATGCATTCGTATTCACTTCGTTCTACGTTCCGGTTAATCCAAGTAAAATAACACACACACACACCGTGTTCAGAAGTATGGTTCCATCTCAACGTGCTGGGCGATTTCGTTGCACCATTTACTTCACACATCTCAACCACAAATGGAACAGTTGCATTTTGTTTCCGCGTAGGGGTGAGTCGATTGTTTCACTGATCACCTGACTCGATTCTCCGTCCAACGATTTGTCAATCAATTGACAATTATCTCAAAAGAACCCTTTTCAATCTGTTTCACCACGGATTTCCTCTTGATAGTGTGTGTCGCAGCTGTAGTTTTCTTCAATCTTTCCACCGCTAAACGAGACTCAACTCAAATTATCGAGCAATTTTACGGAGTATCCATCCCAGCGAGAACAACGTTCGAAAAAAGTGAATAATTTTCCATGTTCGGTTCTCCGTCATTTGGAAATTCTTTTATCAGCAGTGGGTAAACAACACGAATCAGTGGCACATCATTTCTATTAGAATCCGACCACAGCCACGTAGCTTTCTCACTCATTAATAAATAGTGACAGCCTTAAATATGAAGCGTGCTTTCTCCGAAAAACCGATCATAAAGTTAGATAATAATAAGAATAATTACTACTATTAAGAAATACAAAGTAAATAACTAAGGCCTGAATTAAAGAATTCCCCAACCAAAAGCACCACAGCCCCGGAGAACTACTAATACAGCTTCGCCACATTTTACAATCTAAATCGAATACAACTTTCAAAAACGTTTTAGAAGTGAATTTTTTTGCTAAATTCATTAAGTAAAAATGGGCCAGTAAGGGGTTAAAAACAAACCGAATTACCCGACCAATCCACGCATTACTTTTTGACGTTTGAATACCCAAAAACTGCATAGTGTCTAAAAATACTAAATGAATGAGCATTTAACGCGGTGAAGAATAGAATGGCTATACGGATTTAGCAAACCGTATGACGAGCGCAAAATTTTGACACATAAATTGAGTAATAAATAATCCCATTTCAGGTGCTTCGGCAGACACGCGTTGCGCACTCTTCGAATGTAGTTAGCAGAATTTATGCGCGGATGGCTAAGTTCCGTGGATTCAGTTTTACAACTGCAGGAGTTCGCACAAGAATTTAAATTTGTTCAACTCGAGCGATGGAGCCCACTCAACCAGAACAACTTCTACTCTTGACAAACAGTGGCGAAATAGACAGTCGGGTATGAAGTCGTCGTGATGCAATGCAAAGTGCACGCTAGGATGCTCGCATTTCCGAGGCGGCTGCAAGAAACAGTTTTTAGTGTTGATTGGAGGTGGGCGTGGCGGGGGGGGGGGAGAAAAGTAATGCAAATTCTAAAACATTCA
>UZAN01041729.1:37773-55456 GCA_900618425.1 Echinostoma caproni
CAAACGTGAAGAAAAACACAGTTGTTTCTAATGGATCACTTAGCGGTTCGTATGCAAGTTCGGGAGCACAATCAACGCAACGGGAAACCATAAAAGTAGCTAATGATGTTAAGCTCTCAAACCTGACAACCGGAACTTCGGTGAAAGCATATGACTGATTGCTCAGCTGGCACAACAACAGCCACCACCACCGGAACAACAACAGTATTTCAGAAACGGAACGAATTCATTTGTAGGTGGTCCATACATGAGCCCAATCCTCAGAAAGATATTGAGGAAACGAGGTCAAAGTGAAAGACCTTGGGAAACTGTCAGACGACCCAACAATGGTGGTGGAGGGGTGTTTTATTACTTACGAAAAAAACAAGACCAGTCCAACTGGTTCCTCAGGCAATTAAACACAATTCCTGGCGTGAATTCGAACCAAGCACACAAATGCAAAAGCAAATTAACGGACCGACCGACCATGCACACACAGACAGGAAGCAAAATCAGACAGTTAAACAACGTGGTCTGGTGTATGCATACACTTATATGTGCACCCGGCAGGATGAAACACAAGAAATCATCGCAACGATTCACAGCACACTGGTCGAATCGGAATGGTCAAGTGACGAATGGATTGCAGAGCATTCGCATGATCGATTGGGGAGGGATATGTTCTTACACACACATACACGAGCGAGCGAGCGCGCGCAAATCCACAGGCGCACACACGCGCAAGTCAAAGCACTCGTGCGACGAGGAGCATTTTACCGCTCATCAGATGCACCTTTAAGGCACTTACAAAGATCACATCATTGTATTCGAATGGGGATAGATTAGCAAACGGGAAAAAACACTGCACCTCAAAAAGCATTTCATGCACAGGATCACATTTGACGGATCAGGGGAGGTCATTTTCAAAATGGCACGCGCAGTAACACGTGTAGGATTACTTTCGCCAACCAGGCTGCATTGCATCTGACAGAAATGGCGGAAGAGAATTCTGTCTGCACCTAAATCTTACGTTAGATGAACGCACTGAGACGAACGAACCCTGGGTACAAAACTATGCAAGTCATCGTTAAACAAAAACGATTCGAACAGAAATCATAAGCTGTCAGTGAATAAAATATATCAGGACATCAAATCTCGTAAGGGGCGGTGGATATGCAATACAGATGGGCTTTAACAAACACGGAACAAGAGCCTATTGTCTTACGAGTGTTTGGCTGATAAAATGGACCCAGAATTATGCGTAACATAAATTCCCGTCAGAGAAGGATGACAGATGCCTTAGATTTATATCATCAAATATCCGTAAGACAAACCATGCACCTCCAAAATGGCTCTACGTGGATCACATGATTTCTTGGTTTAAAAGGAGAATCCCCGTACACATGCTTCGTAAACTAATACCATATCCATTCAAGCATAGCGCATGGCACAAATCCGATCCTCCGAAGAGACATTGGTCTCATCCAGGAAGCTGTGAAAATCCTCATTCATTTCTATCGAGAATTGACAAACGTCAAAGGGGTAAACAAAACAAAGTTAATCCTGTTATTGTGAACCACTAGGCAATATGCTGTGGAAAGGCAACCTCAAATGATAAATAATTTCACGACTGGCATAGCTGATTTTTTGTGAAATTGTGATAGTGTTAAAAAAACAAAGAAAGCAACACCAAGAGCCATAGTGAGAAAATGAGTGACCCACAATTCAGATTAGAATATTTCATAATCAGTCGAAGCATTCACTATGTCAATGTGGCATACAGGATGATTTAAATATAGTCAACTGTTTGTTTTTTTGCTCAAACTAACGCGGGCAGATGAAACCATATGGTAAAACAGTGCGTGTACCGCGTACAACGGGAATGTGTGGGGTGGAAATCGGTTAAACTATCTCATGTCGCAGCGGTGAACGAACATAGCGGAATCCAGAGAAGCACTCATTTCCATTGCAATGTTATCATGAGACAGAATCATGGAGCATCAGTCATCGTCTCATTCACATCCCTCAGACCATCGTGTCCCTTGTTCCCATAGACAAAAGTGATCCAATCCATGAGGATTAACTCGAATGCATGAAGGACCGAATCCAAAATACGACCACTGAGGCGAATGGGGGGTGGGGNGAAGCCAGTACAACTACTACAGCCGATCACAGTTGAGAGGAGAAGGAAGGGAACGAACGAAGGAATTGGGTTAAATGCAGACGCAATACCAGGAATTTTTCTCTCTCTCGCACACAGATACACACAAAAACACACCGGCGATCTCCACATCTCGTTTCAACTTGAACAGATTGCTTGTTTAAGCAGCCAAGCGTTCAAACCTGCTGGCCCGTCAGACAGCATCACCAGCGGTACGAATACAGACAATGTTAATGTGGATGGCCTCAATGGTTGATTAGGGAGAAAATGACGAGAAGGCGCAAATCTTCTAGTAAAATGTGAATCGATGCACGAAATCTCAAAACCACATCATACAAATAGTTAGACGATCTTAAGATAAAGGAAAAAGGGGAAACCAATGGGTTGAGGAAGTAAAACAAACTGCAGCAAAGGTTGACCAAAAGGGAAACTTAACTTGCAGAAAACATTGGTAGTTGCATAGCGCTTAGCGAAGGGAGCTATCAACCCAGTCTCCTGAGAGCTGGTAGCAGAAAAAGGACCCTGATGGCTGAGTAGAAATAGGCAAATCTATTGCACCAGAGCAGAATTGAGATTGATTAGTGACGGGGAATGATAACTGGATAAGTTTCCACGTGGTTTGGAGAGGTTTTCAGCAAACGTAAACAGATACGTTTAAGGGGTTGTGGTGCACAGTTCAATAGACCAAATAGACATGCACTATCTGCATAACTCAAAGGGATACTAAGAGCCTAAATAAACTCTGCACTTCCCAAGGTTTATGTTGAGCATAGTACGATATGTGCCATAGTCTACATTTTTTTTACATACGGAAACTTCTCACCCCCCCTGCAAGTATTCTAGAGTGAGTGGTTGCCCAGCCAATGGTTCAAAGAGTTTTCATCCCCTATGAGGCAACCTAAATGAATTTCGTTGTTCGTCCTTGTACCGAACCTTGTAATCAACACTAACGAGTGTGCTGACATTCCCTTCGGTCGCAAACTGCCTCCCCCCCCCAAGTTTATCTTCTTCTGGAGAATATTCTCTCCTATTTGGTTTTCCATAATTAAAACAGTTCCAAATTTGACTCTGGCAAATATCTTCGTGTCATTCTCACTTGCTACCTTTTTCTGATCCGATTCTTAAATTTGCGATCAGTTGCTCTCCGAAGTTTCTTGCTGGTACAAGGCTTTGTCCGAATAAAAAGAACTCAATAAAATTGTTCTGAATGAGTTCTGTGTTCGGTTTATTGATACAATGCATTGTCTGCATCACGAAATGAAATTTGTGTCGAATTCTCGATCAAACTTCAAATTTCAATCCCTCTCTACAAGCACATCAACACAAAAAAACACGCGCCTTCCCCATCTGCTGGTTAATCACACGGCATTTGTCACCTGTCTTAGGGAAAGACACTCGCATTGGATTATTTTTCCTGCACTATAATGTCGAATCTGTTTCCCTTTTCTTGATGTATGTGTGCACTGTACCAGTTCGTAAACTGATGCGAACTCAACATTTAGATGAATACAGTTTTCCTTGATTTGATACACCGGTTGTTTTGAATCAATGCAAACTCAGACCAAAGGATATGAACTATATATTCATACATTGGATTCTAGCGAATATCACAGAACTGTATTACACAAAAGTTACAAATTACCAGGTAAATGAAGGCACACGTTAGAGGTATCAAGCTATGCAGTTATTCTAATGTCAGACAGTGCGTAAAAGAACTGTAAGAAAGACAGTGGGTGAAGAAGGTAACGTATTTGAACATTACATTTTCTTTTTAATTTTACTTCATTTTATTAAATTTACAATGATACAATTTTCAGGAAGGGGGAAGCAGCCAATCAAAAGGCTGCCATGGGGAAAGTCAGGCAGTGGTGGTGGGGTTTGAACACACATCTCCCGAGGTGGTAATTTGGTGATGTTACCTCCAGGCCACAGTTGTAATACACATATCGGAGGAATACTAAAGTTTACAGTCGGGAAGAAGTCGATCATTGAGAACAGTCGATAAAACAAGTCCTGAGAGAAAGAGAGTGATGAACGATATCAGACCAAAACAGGTTTGGCTGGTTGTTGCACCGCTGAGGATTTCGAGGATATTTTCTATTCAGTACAGCCACCTACCAACTAGCCCATACAAAAGACGCCATATTTATCAGAGGTTTATATTAACCTGGAAAGCCTGAAACTTCGCGGTACCCAATCAGAACAAAAATTAGGTATCAATTGGTCGGTAACTCGTGTTCTTACTTCTGCATCAAAAAACCTTTCCAACGCTCCGAATCGATGATCGCATTGTGACATCGCTGTATATTTATTCTCCCAAGTCTTTCTTGAGCTCTTAGAGTTTAAAATATCGTTCTTCTGTTCATAATGCACAAATACTTTGGGATCGGATTGAGATTCAGCGAACAGATTGGTCAGGTGAGAGACAATTCATTACCTTAATTGATACTCCCGCAAAATAACAGATCAATGTTTCTGGTATTATCATACTGGTGCAGTGGTTTAGTCGCTGTCACCGGCGTGCTTTGGACCCTATGGTCCGAGCCCCGTCACCACCACCCAATTTTGGTGGTGGGTAGCTCTGCTGTCGTCCAGTTCAATACCACGCCTAACCTAGAGGGGCCTTATGTGGTTCACCACTTCAAGTCCCGGGGCTTAGGTTTCCAGTTTTAATTAAAGAACAGCAGTTCCCCGCGACTTTGGGTTTTACCATATCTGCTGTTCATTATGCGAGGGTGTGTAATAAATGACTGCAGGACCGATTTCCTCAGCCTGGACATCTGAGAGCGCAGAAGCTTTTTCATAAGCGTGCAGTGACATATCCAGTCAGAATCACAAACTCAATCCTTCTTCCATTCCAGGTTTTCCCTCCCAAACTGTTATCATGGTACCAAAGCTTACACAATCATCTGTGCATGTTCTACATGATCCCCATGTATTAATTCTTCCATGATGGTATCTTGAGATTATTTTGTTTCCCTGTGGGCAATTGTAGAGAGGAATTCTTCCTGGGAACCTGGCGTTCGCAACTCTGATGGTTTAAGAGGCGGATAAAACGTCTAGGTGAAGCAATGTAACGATATAGCCTGTGTACCGTTGGTCAAGACGAAAAACGATTTGCTTTTACTATTCCCATCAAAAGCCATTCAGCTGATAGTACTGCCTCATCGACTACTACCGTGTTGCTTATGCTAGTCACCATAAATCAAAAGAGATTAAATCCCGTATCTCACTCTTCGCTTCCGCATCAATAGTTGTCGCCATCACCTACATTAGCATCCCAGATCTCCATATCCCTACACAGTACCATAACTGGTGGGCATCAGTTAAGAATAATATTAACCGGATATCCTTGAGACGTCACTTTCGGTTCTAAACGCCAGAGTACGGTTAATATTTACTGTTGAAGCCAAATTACATGGGAGCGCCCTCAATCGCTCACCTAACTAGATCGAACACTTTCTACGCCTCAAACACTATAATAGGTTCTAATAGTCTCACTGAAGAGGCGTAAATCCATATTGGAAGGCTAAGGAATTTTTTCATCCATCTGTGTATTTATCAACACGATTGAACCCGACATAAGTTGGTCCCCGTAGGTGAAAAGCATTACAATCGACATCACTATGATCCGGAAAAAGCGTGTTCGAATCCCATCATTAGCACCTAACTTTTCCGTAATTATTATCTATCCAGTAAATGGAAGTGAGATTAACAATATTATTAATAGAACGATATAATCCGGGTCGAAATATTACACACTAAACCTGGAATCATCAGTGACTGGTAAAGATTGCGAAGCTAGCAAAAGTGTAACGTCCATCCAGGGACGTGAAATTGATTCAACTAATAAATTAAAACGACAGCCAACAATCGCAGTGTTAGTCAAATNCGGATAGGACGATTAGTGATGTAGTCAAGCAAACAGTTCGGATTCTGTCACGAACAGATCAAAGCCATTGTCACACGTGTCAAAACTGTAAAGGCCGAAAGTGAGACTGTCAAAAAGGGACAGAGCACAGAGGTGAAAATTGAATCGGACAAACGCCACTGCGGATAACACAATCATTTTGAGCCCCCGTACGAGAATCACTCGACAAGCGAACAGAAACAGTACAAAAACAAAGTAGGAATAAGTACACAAATAAAAGAGTTGAATACACAGGAAACGTAAAGAAGAGGAATTGAAATATATTTGAACTGACGCCACGTGAGCTGCCAGATGAATGAATGATGAGAACCACATACGCACACATTCAAAAATAATAACAACATCATGAACCCAGCAGAACCGAAAATGCGAAATTTCTTGCAACACAGAAAGGAAATTCCAGCATCTCGGAAAAAGAAAATGAAACACACGAACAGAGGTACAACTTAAGGAGCACTCACCGGACCGGTTTGACCAAAGCGTTCAAAAGGTGGCAACTGACCGGGTACTGTGGCAGGGGACTCAGAACGTCGACTTTTTGCAGTGAACGCACGAGCTCCCAGAGCACAAGAGGCTCTAACCGGTTGGGACGAAGTTAATCCAACACCAAGGGAGCGGCAAACGCCAGTTCCACCAGTGCCGATTCGCGGATTGACAACGTTGGCACCGATTCCAGTGGTGTTTGACCAATTAGTGGAGTTCACATTTCCGGAGTCCGCCGTACAACGATTGCTCATATTACGCGTGCGAGTTGCCAGTCGACAGTGTGCGGTTGTACTCGGAATGACAGTGGCTGTGCTGATTGTCGAATGCGGACCAGTGGTACGACGAATGAGTTCAGTATTGCTCGTAGGCACGGAATGAGTCCGTGTCTCTAGACCGGGTGTGGGCCAAACCGAAGAACGGAAGGGGGTTGGTTTCCCGACTGGTTTGGCGAAACCCGGAGGGCTGAAACCAGTAGCAGTTGATCCGGGAGAACTTAATTTGCTTGAACAATGTTCACCAGAGGTGTTAATTGCAGTGGTATTTGTCGTGGGAGTTTCCTGACACAACTGAAACCCCTGTATGAAGAATAGGATATCCAGATGAACAATTTCATAGAGATTCACCAGAAGGAATCTACAGAAAGAGCAGATTTGATAGTTCGATACAAATGACAACTATAAATGGGCGTATCCTATTGGTAGGTAACCTTTGAAGTATATTTAGTGCGAGGATATGTATTAACGACCGATAAATCAGCTGCCACATACACATTACCAGCGTTTATATGACGGTTCGTTCAATGAAGGATGAACTGGTCGATGCCGTTTCGGATGGCTACTCACTATTCTACTATTGTTATAATTCCAGAAGACGGTGCTGATCGAGAATAGTTGTTTATTGAGGATTTCAGATGGGATATCACCAATTTATCATCCATAACACAAAACATCTCAACAGAAACATACCATCGCCGTTCCTCGCAGCACAACGGGTATTGCATAGGGTAGTCGGTAATTATTCTTTCAGACACATCACTTGGCCCTCGATCGTCTCGTTATATTTTTGATCATTGAAAGAAATCACCAACCATGATACCTAATACTCACAAGTGAGTAGTACCTTACAGCACTATGGCTAATTCTAGTGCCTGAAATATTTGTCCGAGATGCTACGGATGAGAAACAACTGGTATTGGAATAAAGCGGAGATGATTGATGGTCAGTATGCAGTAGGCAAGTGGAAGAACATTAGGCTAGCAGTATGAGAACCAATGTGGTGTCACTCTAATATGAACACGCAACACCAATCGTTGGGAGCACTCATCAGCGTAGTTTTATTGCTTCGTAGTAAATAAGTGGACATCTAAGCGGGCGGAAACTACACGAAACAATCTATTAAAAGAGTAAGCAATTTCAACTTACCATCAAAAATAAATGCAGTTTATTTTATGCCTAAATGACTGCAATTTATGGTCTACCATAACTGGCTTGCCGAGTTTTCATATTAACTTTTCGGTCGGAAAATGTTAATGCGTGGGAAGGGAGGGGCTTGTTTCGAGTTCGTCTATTGGGACAAGAGGAAATTGGGAGGCAGTGATTTTATGCAAGTGGAACGACTGTAATCATGCACAACTGCACACAGGAGAAAACCATGACGGCCACCACTAGTTCGACTTTGCACATCGCGAGACAGAATGCGAAAATTCGGAGCGTGAAATTCCGTTTCATCAAATACATCACGCTGGAATGTCTCAAACCAGACACAACTGTGCTCCACGAATAGATACAAAGCAGTTCCAATGGGACAGACTAGGACAGGAGTTAAACGATTTGTAAGCAAACAATAAGAAAGTAGACAGAGAACTTGGACGGTTGTTCGGGAGGATGAGGTGAGAGAGCGGGGACCATTTCACCAATCGTTTGAAAAGGGATGAGAGAAGCAATTAATTTGATCCTTCATTGCGACGCACGACAATACCGTTCGCAAATCAGTTTTCCTATTGACAGATTTGAGATCCGCGTTTGTCGATAATAAACACACACACACACACACATATATATATATATATATGTTTGCGATTCAAACAGTTCGCATCACTGATAAACCCTAACAACAATGAAACAGGAGTCCAGTGTTCTTTGTCGGTCAACATGCGATTTCCGCACCCAGTCTCATTCATTTTGTTTGTCTTATTTACTTTTATTACACACTTAAGTGTGATGGTCAGCAGACGGGGTGAACCCCATGGTCACGAGGACCTGTTGTTCAGTGGTGGAAATCGGCAACCTAAGCCCCGGATCTTGGAGTGGTGGACCACATAAGGCCCCTCTAGGTTGGGTTAGGCGTGGTATTGAACCGGCCGACAGCAGAGCTACTTGCCACCAAAGTTGGGTGTCTGTGTCGGACTTGGGCCATAGGGTCCAAAGCACGCCGGTGACAGCGACTAAACCACTGCACCACCACTACCACATTTAATGTGAGTGGCTGATCGTTAGAGTTACAGTTAAGCTTGGTCATATGAATGCTTGTTGGTATAAATACAGTGTATTTGTTACTGCTTCCATGATGAAAGACTTCATGTGCACCGTTTGGAGACAAGTAATTTAATAATTTATTTGAGATAAAATTATGTTACCTATCGGGACATTTACTGATATATTCATATATATTTACCACCAGATTGCGGACAAGCGTGGTGCCAACGCCACAATAACAGAGGAAGGGTGGATTGGAATACAAAACAGAGTGAAAAAAGTAAAACAGTTAAAATGGAAAATAGCCAATAACTGGAATAGCACAAATTTGTTGTGTTTCACTGTACACTTTTTGATATTTTGTGTTAGTTTGTCGACTTTTACGAGGCACGAGATTTCGACAGGCAGACCGTACAGCATTCGTGCCATTGACTTCTATTCTGGGCCATATCTCTCAGTGTCTCTAACCAACAACAGTGTTCATCTTTTCTATTGTATGAAAAGCTTATGCGATTCAGAATAGTTGTATTGACCAGAATAAAAATTCATTAGAAAGTATGAACTTTCATCTTGCTCTGCACTAAATATGTTCTAATTTTGAGCTACATCTAACAAGCTACTACAAACTTTACTATCACATTTAAGGTTGCGACTGTTCAAATTCTGATACAAAAGTATTAATAACATTGCCTTAGGAGATAAGGTTTGGAATCAAAGCTGTTCAGCTACAGTTACCGATATGCAAAGATGATATCAGAAAGTGAAATACGCTTTAAGTGAGGGTCATGTCAAACGACCTCGATTAGCAAGTGTGAGTCACAAACAGACTGAAAATGTTGACTACAACAACAGAATCATCCGATGTGAAATCAAGTGCTGGAGTGGCTGGAGCTCGGTTTAGGAAACAGATCGAATAAGACATTAAGTAAGTAGGATCTACACTGGATAGACTTTCCGACTAGCCGCAATTCCGGAAGGCAAATGAAAAATCCGCAATGCGTTTGGCTATGAACAGGCGGCAGCTTGAGATGAAAAGCTCGCATCCATCATCATTATTATTCAAACGTCATTGGGATTTTGGAAAAAGCTAAGGGGTTGTGACAAACGAGTATGAATGAACAACTAATCATCAAAAGGGAAATGCAATGAACAAGTTGCTTCAGAAAGCCCAATTCCAGAAAAGTTAAAAGAAAGATCGGCATTCCGTGAAATAAAGAATGGACGTGGAGTTCATTGGGAATAGCAGCCAACCTAAATGAGTACAATCATCCGGAAAGCATGCGTGATCGACCAATTCGCCTTGAGTTGTTACTGGGTTCTAGGATCTGTCTGACACATCAATCCAGACATGATAAGGTCTTCTGGGTTCCGAGTTTGACCAACAGTGCTCACAACTGATGGCGTCAAATCAGATTAAATCACAGGGAACAAAGGATATATCTCTTGTTTTTCTGGACCAAAAAAGATCTCCCGAGTCGTATTGGTAGTAGATGCGATTTAAACACTGAAATAAAATAGTGCGGACTGAAAAAATACTGCCATCTGTCATGGAACACGAATTATTCAAAGACGATAAACTAGAATCCTCAACAATATGGGCGTGATTGGGCACAAAGCATTCCGTTTCGCAAACCGCTTAAGCCTATACACCCTGGAAGATATGAAACGCCTATTTCGATACAGTATCAGAGTGCTGAAAGGATCTTCAATTCTAATGATTTTTTTGTCAAAGAATACAAGACCACTGCTATGGATGGGTTTGCTTTATCCTGGATTAAAGGCGAAAACCCAGATAAGTTTAACATCGGAGAAAGACAAATATACGAGGAATGGTTTGAATTGGCAATTTTGATGGATTACAACGAAGGGGAAACACGTACTTCGGGGAACCACAGAAAAATCAACACAACCGCAATTGCCTCAAAACTGTTTGTTAGAATCAGTCTACTGATTATCTGCTCACATGAACGATGTAAGCACGATGCACACCCAACGGCAACGTCTTTAATCTAATCTACGCAGATGAAATTGTATTACCGAGAGAGGAAAACAATTAGCAGGAAACTTTACTAGATGATTTGAGGATTAGTGTGGTTACGTTTGGTAAGCACCTCTAAAGTATGCAATGCTACCATCGGATGACGTTGATGCGGTCCGGATCACAATGGAGAAGGTAGTCAAATTTTGTTACGTAGACAACTAGAGCTCTCTCGGGGAAAGAATCTCAGATGATACGCATACAGGTTTGTCTTGAATCGGTCAGATAAAGTCTCCTCGGCATCGTCGCAACATCTGGCTATCTACGAAGGGTTACGTATCGGCTCGACCGATTCCACGTCAAAAGAAACATAGCCCTCTTGCGTGGGTGAAAAATGCATAACATCGGTATTCGATCTTCAGTGTCTACGCAGCACAAGTCTTGTGAGACGATCGGGAAAGCAACCCGGAGGTTGGTGGAACAGACCGCACGATTAACTCAGCAGATCAACTGCATTGTAATGCAGATGAAGCGACCTAGCCCGTAGCAAAGTTGATCAGAGTATGCAGATCAACATTCTCAATAATTAAACATTGTAAACAAGATTAACATCCCCGGTCATTCACGTCGACCAGCAACCTTAACAATACCATTGCGATATATGATACAATAGAGCGTTTGGGTTTTTTATTACACAACATTGTGTGATGAACAGCAGACGCGGTGAGCCCCATGGTCACGAGGACCTGCTGTTCAGGTGGAAACCGACAATCTAAGCCCCGGAACTTTGAGTGGCGAACCACATAAGGCCTCGATAGGTTAGGTTAGGCGTGGTATTGAACCGGACGACGGCAAAGCTGTCATATTCCTAACCCATATTTCGCGGTTTTCCATGATTGCCTAATTAAATTTAACCTGTCCGAGAAACCATCAGTCAATAATTTCAATACGGAATCCGTGAGTATTTCGGTGGCGGGTGCATCACAATGGGATGGATTGATCACTCTTCCCTCTACTTTCGAGGTATAAACGTTTAACTTTGTGATTGCATACCCCAACCAAAAATCACACAGCTGCAAAGAATCTGTTGAACATAGTCGATCGAATTGAAATGACCATTTTTCATTCAGAAGAGGACCAAATTCGATGAGTTCCAATTCTTGGATAGTAAACAGTAGAGAGGTCAGGCGATTTCCGTGTGTGTAACACAAGCACGGCCAGCAATCACATTTTTGCAAAGAAAACATCCGCTCAAGTTCCCGCTCCCCTTGCCCTGTCCCCGGTGCTAGCAGGTGGCACCATAGAGCAAGCATCCACAGGTGGGCCTAGTACGGGCGAACAAAGACAAGCGAGTATGAGTTTCCAAACACCGGGGCCCCCACCCCGTCCATGCGGNTGCGGCAAAAGGCCTGTGCACAGAACCACTTGCAACGGACCTCCCATATGACCCCGAACTCGGACGAGTTGGATTCTGATGAATGGTTGATTAGGCTAGAAAGAGTGACAATCACAACTGGAATAGTAGCACGGTGGTCCAAACCTTAAAACAATTCGGCGAAAGCGAAATTCGCGCAATTTAAAAAATTGGAAAAAAATTCAGAGAAGGGACAACAGAAGGTGTTCTTCAGGTACCGCGAAATTGTCTTTTAGAAAATAAATCAATTAAGAAAACAATATGATGATAATTGTTATTAGATTGTAGCAATATGATCTATACGACCTAGTTCAGTTCAGAAAAAACGAACGATGGAAGAGGATGGAAAAAGAAAATGCGGAACAAAAACGTACATGACTCAGCCGTTGAAGTACCATTTCGTAGAAAACCTCGCGAACTGTCATCGGTCGGCGAAGATAGACGAGACCAGGTTCCTTATCAAAGCTAGAGAAGACGGGGGGGGGGGTTGATAAAATCAGTCGAATCTGTTNTTATGAAAAACCTACTTGTGCTTGGCTTCCCATTCTTCCGGACTGTATCCATACGGTACCACACGATAATCATGAAGGGTGTAACAATCACTTTTTAAAGTGGATGGATCCGGAGAAAAGTTCACTGCAATCGGTAACGATGCGGGAGTGGATACCGATTTCCAGTCGACACCTTGAAATCCGTATGGCAATGAATACAACATAAGTATAAGTAGGATACGTTTGGGTAAAAAATCGCGGTTGATCTCAGAAAGGTGAGTTTCAGATCAAAATAGAATAATCCAGGTTAAGAATCGAACCAGAACACAAAGGGACTTTATGCAAAAGGACTGATTGCAGAATATGGAAAAAGTTGAAACAATTTTTCGTTAGCCTGTTTCAGAAATGAAATGAGCGAGTGTAGAAATCATTTCGAGAGGAATCAAACAGTTGCCGATAGATTTGATAAATCATTACGTATTACAAAAGGGCTTCCGTTTCTGTGATGGAAGGTTACCAAGTTAACCTAGCAAACGCGTTCCAGGTCATCGCAAGAACCGGTAATTGACCAGTATTAAGATACATTGGAGTGATGTCTAGTATTTAGCTAAACCATAACTGGGCTTCTCAGAACATGTGTGACACATCAGATATTACCCTTGTCGGCAGTAATTTTGATAACCACAGTCGTTGTAAGGAAGAATGAGGCTCGGCAAGCTTTTACGGTTTCTGTGCCACGTGTGGTCGAGAAGGCAAAAACGTATGTCATTTGAACTCCCATGTGTAGTGCACCATTACGATAGGACGGGTTCCTGAATCTTCAGAGAGATGCAAAAGCAACAGACTAATCAGTGCGTTGATTGGTAGGTCCCATTTTGCCGACTATTCATATATTTTGAAGATATCGGCCTGGACGTTGTCCAGGTCGTTCCGGTTTCTAATAAGTTTTACTTCAGCTGCATGGAAAAAACTGCGGCTTCCTCGATTTTAGGTGATGTCGTTTACGCAGATATAAATAGAAGTGGTGCTAACGTACAACCCTGGACAACACCATTGGTAGGGCGTCCAACATTAGAGCTGGCGTAAAGGAGTTTTACTGCGAAAGCATGATCCGAGGGGAGTGATCGGATCCAGCCGCAAATAGTGCTAGAGATTCATGCTGTCCTCAGTTAAGGGTTTTTTGGAAGTCTAATTAGCAGACCCCGACTTGTGAGTCCTTGCAAAGTCTATCAGTGATAACATCTGGGAAAGTTGGAAGGTTTGAAATACGCTTTGCCTTTCAGGAATCCGTGCTGCGCATCGCGAAAGAAATCATTATTATATAGAAAGGCAAGGATCTTGTCTCATAGCATGTGTACCTGATTTGGAAGAGGGAAAATTTTAGGTGTTTGAAAATACACAAAGAAGTGTGTTCCATAGTTTTGCAGTTCGATGAAAATGTACGATTGTAAGATGAATATATAGGATGTGCCTGTAATCGGTATGAGCAAGAAAATGATGAATAGAGGGACAGCCGAAACCATTTATGACATAAGGAAATCAAAATAATGACACAGAGATTGCAAAGCAAGTGATCAAAGAGGTTCTCTGTCTCTTCAATTAGCCCCGATCCCTGTCTATCTTATGCAGTCTCATTTGTTTCGCGCACACCTTATTTCGTGGTACCATGTGATGACCTTGATCATATTGACCTTATTTAACTCGTTCAAATCTCCTTCTCCATCCACTATCTCAGAGATACATACACCGCACATTTCTTTACTCCGAACTTAAGTTCATCAAATTGCTGAGAGCATTATCAGTCTGAGATAGTTTAAACGGACATCGAAGGTTTTCTGTATCCCGTGCAATGTTATGCCACACACACTGTCCATTTGACATGAGCACTTCCAGTTTTACGTCATATATATATGTGTACGAGGCCAAATCGGGACACCCTAAACAGATGGGCAAATTAAACTATACCGAAATTGCTCCTCTGAGATCGTTATGTTATCATCAACTCTTAAGTAAACAAAGTTTCATTCAATTGTGGATGAGAATCTACATCAGAACGCCTGTCCATACACATGGTTTCCCTGACATATCAGAAGCCATTGCTTAATGAAACTCCAAGTATGAGGTTCTCAAGGACCCCAAACACAAGCTATCTCGATCTGGTTGGGTCTCATCAGCAGTGCGAATCCAAACCTAACTGAAGAGGGCGAATCTAGGACTTCAAAAATGAAACGCAAACACACTACCCACCATTGTAAGGTGCTGATCAGCTTTTCACTTCAAGCTTGTCGCTCTATACGCGACGAAATTTACTGTAAAATCGAATCACATCCCCCACTACTCTCATGTGACAGCTTACAGACGCCCACCTTCTTCGGAGAGATGAAGTATTTACCTTTGAGAGAAGTTACCGCAATGGAGTTAAAAGAATTTTTGAAATGTCTAGTGTACACCGGTGGTGTGCAAACAAACGGAAAGTGACCCTTTCGTAGAAAACTTTCGTCAGAAATGCTTACCAGCTAATATTGATGTGTGTGCGTGTTGTCAACACTCGCAAACAACAGTCAACCAGTGCGACAGTATAGATGGAAGCCATTTGCGGCAAAAAAACAAGCACTAGAAGTCAACGAGACTCAACGGACAAGTTACTGACAGACGGGGGTTCGAATTATGCCCGTGACGACGTTCTCAAAATATGACACACTAAGCTGTACGGATCATGTGAAAACTTGCCAACAGTTGGAGAGAATTCGGAGTTCAGTGATATTACTGAACATCACGTGGTCACAAATGTACTTAGCCAATCTACATTAGATAGAACATATTCACTAAAACTCTTGCGTGTTGCAAACAAGTTGAAGCAGAAGCATAAAAGGCGTACTTATGACTGGAATAAGTACAAATCATAGACCGTCAGTATAAGGTCGACTGGATGCATAAAATGAGGAGAAAACAGGTGCAACGAGATTCAACGAGAGTGACAACGATGATGGTAGCATTAGGCTATATTTCAATCAACCCAGAAGGATAAGAAGAGAACAACGGGCAGGAAGTACAAATCCATTAACAATACACTGATATGAAACCCGATTGGGTGGAGTACGGGAAAAGAAGAGTCAGAAAAAAAACCTACGTGAGAAAACCATGCCGACGACGAGGGACGGAATGATTAATTCCATTAGGTGAATCCTAGATCCACCGATTAAGTATAACTGTGTATCTGTTAAATTTCAGCGCACGAAAGCGGTGACCGGGAACAGGTCATGCCTGCAAAACTCGTGACGGAAGGGACTAGTTGAGCAGTTCGAAACAGGACGGGCACAGACCAGCGCAAATGTAGGTGGACTGTGCAAATACGCACGCGTTCCGATGACCACGGCAAAAGTGCACAGATACAAGTCACGAAGGAAGGTACGAGTCAAACTGAAACTCACCAATTAATTTCAACGTATTCTTCAGCATAGCTGAAATGAACAAGAGGAAGAAAAATAACGGAAAATGGGCAAAACATATCGGATAGAATTAAGATTTCATCATCATCATCACTGCCTAGCATTTCCAATAATGTGAACCAGAAGATAAGTCAAAAATTGTAACTTATGGGAATTACATATTACAAATGGAAATATCACATGAATGTACAAGAAGTTCTAATAAGAATACACTGACATCCGGGATAAAAACAGGTATCCAGAGACTGACAGGTATAGACTGTACGCGTCGTACGGATTCCAGATGAACACGTGCTGTCAGCTGTTCAAGGTAGTGTTGATAATAAGAGGCAGGAGGAAGCACAACAATTAACCTATGAGTAGCTAGTCACAGCATTAAAAAAACATCAGACCAACTGACGCCAACGAAATTCTTTTCACAGCACTGGGGAGCAAACGGTGACAACCCGGAGACAGCGACCACCAATATACCAAAGCTCATACAATAATCAGCTATACAGATCAACCAGACGGTATATTTATCAAGTGTAACAGGTATCCAAGAGAACGGTTTATTTCTGTCATTATATTGTCACGTCTGGACAGGAACAAACGATCACTGCTATGTCATTTTCCATTCCGGGTCAAATGACAACAAATGAAGAAATGGTAAGACACAGAGGATATTGTATTCCATTAGCCACTTATCGACAATCACAACTTTAACAGATACACGTATCCTTTGCAGAGCTAGTGGGGTGAAAAAATGTGAATGATGAAAACGAGGATAGAATGATTGGAAACAAATTTTCCAGACCGATCAGCATAATTCTGTGCTTGATTTTCATGGGGTCTCACTGTGGTGTCCTGTATGAAAGTGTTGATTGCTACTAGGCGATGCGTGCTACGCATAAAGTTCAATTTTACGGCCGTGAATGGCCAGGACCACCGCATGCCTTGGTACTGTTGGTGTGCTAAAGTGCAAAACAGCCTTCAGGATTTGGACAATTTTATCTGTGAAGAATGATGCGCACCCAGGCTGCAGGTTTTGTTGTCATTCACACTCAAGGGTGCTGAAGTCGGTCATAAAAGTACTAAACGCTTCATCGCAACAGTCAATCACACTTATCACGTGGTTGAATTGGACAGTTTCTTTAACCGTTCCCCTCCTCGTGCACCAAATCTAAATCCACTCAAATTCAGATGCTCAGCTATCTACATTGACAAAAAAAGAACAAAATTAAGGAATTTCGATTATCGAACATATTCCAGTGTGGCATCGACGCGCAATTACTAACGCCCACGACATTCAACACAAGCGGGACCCACGGGTCAATGACA
>UZAN01041730.1:8725-33746 GCA_900618425.1 Echinostoma caproni
CAGGCTTTGTCGAGTTGCTTATCAAAGAGTGAGCATTTTATGGTCTGGCAACGGTGATCTGGAAGTAATCTACAGAGGGCAAATGCATGCATCACAATGAATGATCAGTATCAAAGCGCGAAAGGAACATTTGTCATTGAATAATCTTGAATAAACTGGCATGCTGAAGTTTCGCCAAAAAACGTTAAACGTTTTCAAGCCTTTACATTACTCGTGCTATCTACTGCAATCCATTTATTGGAACGTTTTTATATCCATTGCACCACATCCATTGGTTTATGGATCCCTAGTTAGCTTTTGCGGTCCACTTACCAAAGATATAAACTCATGCGTGGATACATCAAATATTATTTCTGATAAAGTGACATATCTAACGAGCTATTTTGGAGTTTTTCATGGCATCATAATGCCTGCCAGAAAATCGCTGCCAGAACACTGCTGGATCTGTCTCATCCACTAAACTCACAACTTTTCAAATGTATCTTATCGTCAACCACTCGTTCGTAGTACAAGGACATAGCAGCATCCAGGACAACATGCAATTCTTATGTAAAACCTCGTGCACTTGTCTGCACCACTTCATTTTTACCACACAATAGCAGCTAATAAAAGCATTGCTTATAAGATAAAGTAATTCAATTTCCTGACTTAATTTGATTTGAATAATTTAATATATTGGTGAATTATCACAAAAGACAGAGGTAGAATCATACGAACTACGTCGGCAATTTTATGATTGTGAAACCAAACAGTCTGACGGGTTTATTATGGACCATTCGGTAACTTATCTGTCATACAGTGTGGTCTTGATCGGTTTTAATAAAAAGGAAACCTCCTAATGAGCATTGCATGCTTGGAGTTTTGGAACCGCGCTAGTATTATTTTGTCGTGATTGCCGGTATCTCACTAGAATTTTTTTGTTCATTACTTTTTGTTTGCCTTAACTTGCAGGTTCAAATTCAACCCCCTACTCACGGAGGATCTGTCTGCCAGTGTTTCTTTGTCATTCCTTGTCCCGGTCACCCCGTTGCCCTATCGTCGATCCCCGACATTGTTCATAGCCAGCGCAAAACCTCGTCTCGTCTCCAGTTACCCTAGTACGAGCGAAAGCACATCCTGGCACACATCTCTGACCACTCCTCTGCGCCGCTAGAGCTCGGAGTACGTTCGCATTACACAAGCATTATAAATAAAACGGTGGATTTCAGCCCAGATATTCCCTGTTTCAGTTGGTTATAAGTTAAATGAGTTATTTATATATTGGTTTAGGCAAAAAATCAAACAATACAATGGACGACTGGGCTGTCGTTATAATCATACATGGCGGATGACCCGCAAACTAACTTTCTTTTACGAAACATGGCCGTTAATTGGGGACAAAAAAAGGTAACTCTCATCACTTTTTGTTGTTGTCCGTGGGAGGACAAACACGCGCAGACATCCCACGAAACTGGGATTCATATTTCCTGGTGTGTTTGACTAAATGACTGTACTGCATCGTCGTGAGATATCAGATCCATGTAATCAAAAAACAAATTTGACGGAATAGACCACTAAGTCGTTAATTGGCAATAGACGCGTTAGCGAAAATCTGCCGACAAGTATTAAACTATCCTATTCTTTTGGTCGTTCCCATAATTACAGGTTATCGTTCCAAATTCTTCAATAAAACTGAAACCGTTTTCATCTACCGTTTATCAATAGTTTGTATATGTCAATATCACATGAAATAAATAAAATGATAAATAAAGTCGTAACATCAAGAAGAGCTTTGTGCCACGTATCAAATTATTTACCTGTTTGGTGGTAGCATTGATCTTAATTTGACCTTTTTGGTCAAGTGCATTCTATTTCTCGGTAGATGTAGTACATCGATTTTTGTCAGTAGGTTCTGTTTTAGTGGATTTTCACGGCTCTCTCTCTACAGTATCCTTATTAGCACGTATTCTAGTTATGAAAGAACAGGTTCGCCAGACTTTATAAATAAGATGATATAACTCTCTCTTTTTCATTAATACTTTTATTTTTTCCATGGTTCAATCTTTATATTTTTAAATATAATATAGGTTTTGTCTACAGAAATTAGTTAAATACAATATAATGCAATACAATACAACACAGTGAGCTGTGATAGGTCTTTGTTGTACTTCGTAGCCGAAACACTAAACTCTTTCGGCGGGTGGTATTATTTAATGTTTTTTAATTGTTTTTGGAGGGGGGGGGGCGGGACAGAGGGAGGGAGGGAGAGGGAGGAGTGTTTCCACGAACCGGGAAAATCAATTCATGAGAAACTGCAACCACCATTGATGTAATGCCACTGATCTCAACATTCGTGTGACATTCGGGTGTGTAACGACCTTGGCAACTTACCATTCCGTTAGGTGTGAGTCGCGTACATATCTCAGCGAACCTTTTGGTTCCTCTTTGACACATTGTCAGTCAACCCTGTCCACAGAGAACCTCCTGTCTGTCGACACCTTCAGCCCATACCGAGACGGCTCTCTTGCGGTTGTGTCTAGTACACTCTGTCGCACGCATGAGCCAAGCATATCACATATGCTCATGTTCCCTATATACGTATACCGAATGACAAACTCAACACCACGCTCAAGCTGACTGTTGTGTGCTCGTCAAGATTGTTAGAAAATGGAGGAAGTGTTTTAAATCGACACCATTTCGTTGCTGTACATCCCCAAGATCATTACCCATTCAAAGAAACCTGTTTACTTGAAAGAATTTCAAGAATTAGGGCGTAAATCGGGTTACCCGGAACAAACCATCTCATCTAAAAAAGGCCATCATGTTTTCAATAAGCACTGAGGACTAATGGTTCAGTGGTATATTCGCATCTTCTGTTGCTACAAAATGGAATACACTGCTTTACACAAGTGTCTCATTTGTTTTTTGATGTTGTGAGCACTAAACACCGTACTTACGAATGTGAATGGTGCCAACTGCACTGGGTATGTGTGTGAACACGAACCAACAAAACCACAAAAGTGATGTTCCGTAGGCATTTATGGAAGATTTCTTGAGTCGCATTAAATATCACGTTATTACAACATGACTATAGCAAATCCAAAAAATTCCAGTAATAAACTCATTAATAAAATCACCTAATGAGTAGATGGTATTTATTCTTCATGATTTTATATGATTAAGTGTTACCCATAGTGCATTTCGATAATGGAATACAATCTCACAAATTATTATTAGTGGTATCGGAATAATCCTTTTACTTTATTTTATTGAGCATACAAATGCATAATGATATCTGGGACAGCGGGTGGGCTGCATTCGTTCAGATGTTTCATGGGGATACGTAACAAAGGTAAAAGTGGGGTGACTGTGGTGGTGATCCAAAACACCTAATCCGGGGCGATGAACTGGTAAACTTAGCCGCTCTGTTCAAACGATTACCATAGATAGCAAAATGCCAATGAAGTAGGATAATGAGACAATCGAACAAGTTTAGGTTGGTAGAAATGACACAGCACATAGGGGAGAGAGTGCTCTGCGATGTTTGAGAGCCACTCACCGATTTCCTATTGTTCCATCAGCCTCACACCGAAACGAGCTAATAGCTACACTGGCCTCGCTTCAACACCAACTATTATGTTCAAACTGGTAACTTTTAGTAGTTTGTAGTTTGTATCTATCTACATGTAGTGATTGTAGTAGTGGTAACGGTAATAAGCACTAAATTCAGAATACGAACCACGCGATACGGATCACGGCATACGAATCAAGGATTGGAAATCACGAACTGGATCACGTATGTACTGGACCGCACTGGCACTAGAACGCAATATCCCACGTGACTGAGACTCATGGAAGAGTCCACATGAACGGCAGTTCGTTTACTGGAAAAAATAAAGTAGGTTCATTGGTTATCCGGGCTTCGACTAATCGCGTTCCCGTATTTCTGGCATCATTCTGCTTCTGTCTGGGCCGCACGGTCTCTGATTGGCTGGCACGATCTACCCGTGGCATGTAGGCAGAAGCAAAGACACGCGCGTTGTTGACAATACTCTTGAAGTTTGATTGATCGCATTTGCCCAAAAATTGTGATTGATCGCTCCAGGGTACGCGTTATCTCGTAGGCCCGGATCACCGCACTACAGTTCCCGTGTATTCTTCAGTCTACTTTACACCACCGGCTCCGCCTCGAATATTGCTAGCACATTTGTTATAAATTCAATCAGTTGGAAGCACAAATTTGTTAGGATGATTATAAATAACATGATCAAACTCTTTCCTCCATCCTCCTGCAGTAATTACCATTTATACCGGTACCATTTTATTTTCCCATCAGTTCGGACAGACCACATTATCGTCTTTCACATAGCAGATGATGCTTCCGCAATATGAAAAAACGTGAAATGAGAGGAAGGAAAAATAATGAAGAAATTTACCTTTAATTTTTAAATAGTTGAATGGAATGACTAGAAGACATTCAGAGGTGCAAATCAGTGGAACAGTTGATTCCTATGGGTGTTGTTATTGTTGTTGTCACCGTTGGCAGTTGTGATAGCTGCGTAGGTAGCGATTAGGTCCAAAAAGACGTGTTTGGAGCCAGTGCAGTGACTAATCTCACTTCTTGGTAACCCTTTGCTTACCGCTTGAATAACCTCGATGGTGCTCGCTCTCCCAGCTGTGATTATGCGGATAGGTTTACGAATTTCACCCCGCCTCCCCTTTACACACCCCTCCCAAATATTTCCTTCTATTAATATCCGCAGGTGGCGCCCTATATACCACAGTCCATCTCCTTCCTGGACATTATTGCACATTTAAATATTGAATTAAGGGACCTTTACAGACGATTATTATCATTATTATTATTACTGTTATAGCGTTCAGCTTATCGCATCACTGGAGTGACAGAAAAGTGCTCAATGAAAAACTTTTACTGGCATGTTGCAGTGATATTTTGCATTCAAACCAACGCGGAATTGGTTCGAATAAACCACATGCTTTGCGTTTTGTCTCGATATGGCTGGCTACTTAATCGATTAATGTGTGCACTTCTTGTCCCCATCAGAACACCCGGAAGTCTCTTAGATTTTGTTAGTTGATTGCAATAATACAACATTTTTGGTCTCATCTATCACCATGTAAGTTTGAGTTTCCAATGTTGCAGTATACCGACCATCATCAGGACTTACACTCACGTCTACTCTACAGGTCCTCTTTGTCAAGTGTTGGAATTGACTTTCACTCTCCTTACAGCTCATCAGGAGTGGGTATTGCGTTCGGAATGTGAAATCCGGACTAATCTCGTGGAAGGAGTGCGTTATCAACTAACTCACATTAGGGCCAACCAGATTTGCCATTTTATTTTTGGTTAAATAGTAACGTTTTCTGTGATAGCAGTTAATTGAGTTACATTTGACCATACTGTTAACTCCACTGGTACAGTGGTACAACCCAAGCACTTCTTGCGATGGGTCCGGAATGCAGTATACGGACGGGATGAGCTCTACAGAGCAAACATGGATTGCAATGGTTCCCGCTGAGTTTATAAATCAATGAACAAGCTGATAGGATTGTGTTCGAAGATCAGTGTCGAAGTATGGTCAATCAAAATCACTGTCACCTATACCACAGAAAAAGATGCGAGTAATTGTGATTTACCTGTGAATAGGGCATGTCATAGGATATTTCTTCATCATGTGTAGGTTTTCTTGGTCTGGCTTGGCGTAACAGTTTACGACATGTGTTTGAAGTTGTTCTTTGTTCAAAGACAGCTGACCCACGTCACAACTATTTTATACAAAGAACTAATTTCTACAATTGCGTTGTAATCAGCAGACTGATTCTGAGATCAAATGATGGTGAATCGATGTGAAACGTGTTTATGGATATTGGATTGGTCTATTGTATCAGTAACCAGATGGAAAAGTACAACAAATTCCGTTCAATCCACTTTAATAGTTATAGATAGACAGATATTCTAATACTGTTCCCACACTCATTCATCTTTGGTATTGTGACTCATTTACAACAGGTCCTATTCCTCAGGAAAGGACAAATATATTGTGCCAACTATTCCTAAACTATGAATGGCTTTCATTCATGATACCATACATCTTCAGCTGCATCAAAAAGTTGGATCATTTCATTCTATCAATTGTTCAGTGTTCTGACCAGGTTGAATTCAAGGAAACAAATTTGTTCATGCTCCATTTGGCGCTAACCTACAAGGAAAATTGTTTACCAACCGAGCAGACATTTCGGTGTTTGTCATTCATTCATATTGTTCCGTGGACTATCTTTGACGCTTTCAGTATTTGTATATCACCCTGTGTTTTGGTCCAAAATGGCAGGATAGTCCAAAACGAGATCATATTATGCGATGGTATAAAAGCTTGAAAATGGCCGCTGTCATTCACACACAAAAAAATGGTTAGCGAAAAATCGATTTCGATGAAAATCAGTTCCGACAGTTGTACCTGAGAGACAAACATTAAATAGACTTCGACAGTCTATCACGCACTGCTCATTCCCTAACATCTAATCCAGTGTGCACCTGTGCGTGTTCTGTTCCGTTCTGTTCAGTATGGGACCAGAGTTGAACCGGTTGGAAATTGCCCGCACGATCTCAAAGATCAGTTGATCCCAGAGCACATGTAAAACTATGTACCGGTTAAAGTTCTTAAGAGGCACTTAATTGTCGTAAGTGAAGATCCCTATAAGCATCAGGTATTCATCATTTCAGAAAACGTTCCATGGACACATCAAATCAGGGTGAGAATAAGAGCTCTCCGAATTAAAACATTCACAGCAATCAAGAGCAAAATGAAACAAATCGATTTGAATCCACCGGACGGTAAACCTAGGCCTTCCTACCCATTTCATGGATAGGGCAAACCCTTGTGCCAGATAAAGAGCGTTATGTGAATGGGAGTGCTTCCAAGTATTAAAATCACCAATCACGATGCAAACGGGGAAGGGGCTGTGTATAAAATATCAATCCTATTCTGAAGGGTGGCGTTGATGATAACCTTCAATGTTGTGCGATGTTAGCATATTGCTTGATCGTCTCAATCGATGACGTAAAGTTTCAAGTTGACGATACACCAGATAAAAATTATCCCGCCAGGTTTATTGTAAGAAGATTGCTGCCGAATATAATGCAACGTGGCTGTATATATGAAGCTCAGTACTAGCGATTTGGGTCATCAAATCTCTGATAAGAGGGTTCTTCGACGATCACAAATCCGAGACAAAACAAAACAAATGAATGATACACATGCAAAGCTCGCCCTATCACAAACTCTAGCCAGAGTTCATAGACATTCTTGATCTCGATCGTAGGTTATACACCTTTTGTTGTATGAAAAAATCTTTTGAAATGTTGAATATTTTGACATAGTAGTTCTTTTGTATAGATATCCTCGTTTACCGCGTTTTCTTGACCTAATAGATCATATATATGTATATGGTTTTTAAGCCATTTTGTTTGAGGTTTTTCATCAAATGGAGCATGAACGAATTTGTTTGCTTGAAGTCAACCTAGTTAGAAAGCTGAACAATCTACAGGATGAAACAACCAAACTTCCTGATGCAACTGGAAATGTATCGTGTTATAAATGAAAGTAATTCATAGTTTAAAAATAATAGGCACAATTTCTTTTCTTTTCTTTACTTAAACAAGTGAATAAGGAGATTAGCATTTTGCCATGTTTGTGTTCTTTCCTTATATATGCAAAGTTCTTTAATATTCCAGAGACTCTGAACATCTGTGCATCACTATTCTCGTCAAAAATTCATTTTCAACCCCCTTTCCTACCAAGTGCTTCTTACATTTCAGTCTACAAAAGAAATTTTATTGTTTAATAAAGGATTGAGAACAGCTGCATCTTCATAACTACATGCGTACTCTTTGTGCCCCAGTATTACTCAAATTAATGCAACATCGTGGTTGCTAAGTGAATCACTAATATCCAAACTACGGAGATCATCGATGTTTGACAATTTTGGCACATGGCTATAAAAAAACAAAGGTTGATGTTCAATTCTGTACACACGCGCAAGTCAGTTGCAAGACTAAATTGTACGCATGTTCGAGGGTTCGAAGCTGGAACACACCTGGTGTTGCATGTCTTTGCACCTGAGTGATGCTACAGGTGATCCTGAGACCGTGTCGGCAGAACCGTTTCACCCGTTTATCTTTTCAGTTAAACAGTTCTTTTTCTTCTACTGCCGACTGATGTTGAATGGTTAGACTTCTTCATATTTTGTTATGACACACAATCGCCTGATAGAACAGTCTGGAAGACCGGCGTTTCGCTCGTGAACCCCGATAAAGTAAATCTTGGGATTCAACGTACTGTGATATGGAGCCAGACAGCAACGAACTTATCCACTACCAAATTTGGGTGGTACTATCTGGGTTTGAAAGATAGCACCTTGGTCCAAAAGCACTCCGGTGACAACTACTTAATCTATTTTATCATCATCTCCTGGAAAACTGCTGTCTTTTTTCATGTGCTATATATATATATATCCACTTGGTGAATCATATGAAGAGTGGAGGCAATGTATCAGTGAAAATTCGGTTTTGTGTTTTGAAAATAAACTGTACCGGCCTCGACAAAAGGACTCAAAAGGCCTAAAGGCAATAGTTCGAGAAAACAACAACAAATTCATTTTTTCATTTGTGTTGGTTTAACAATGTAACTGAGTCACATGATCTATACAATACAGGGATGTACGATGAGGACATTGAAATTTCTTAGAACTGACGAGGGAAACCATATAAAATGCAGGAATACTTCAAACTGATTAGCACGATTCAGTATTGGGCAGCCCAATTGGTCATAGACCACAACAAACATGACACGCGAATATGGTAATCTTTAACTTATTCGGCTAGGCGCTCGTACCACGGGACGATCATTGGTCAACGGTCGATAATTGCGCAGACAAAGGTTTCTTCGGTTGCATGCCTCCAGAATTGGTGCTTACGGTGTGCACACTGTCCAGCAAAAAAAGCACAATGACCACCAAGAAAATAACAAATTTACATATCATTTGATGGAAGATGCATACGTAATGCGTCAAGCGTAAAGTTTACTGCTCATATCTATCAGGTCGGCAATTTACTTGAGAGGCGAAAGTTGTGAAAATTTTCTCATTTGGCTATAAAATAAAACCTCCCTCCCCCGGCAGCCTCGGGGACTTCTTTAGTTATAATTGTTGTATCGCGTATGAGTCAATAAGTAGGCAAGTATTGAATGAAGTAGTAATTATATTTCCAGTATATAAACGCAAACGCAGCCGGTCCGTAAGCCGGTGAGCAAGCAGTGCGTCAACACGCAGACAGGCAGGCACACAACTGGCGCAAGTCTTACCAAAGGGAACGTAGTCAGGCTGGGCAGTGAACGAACCATTCAATGAGGAGAGATCAATACTGACCTCTGATTCGCTGAGTCGGATCGACCTTGTAACAGAGTAAGTCCGCATGACGTGCGTCCGTGCGTGCGGTGGCAGGCCGCAACGGTCAATCAGGTGATGCGCAGTAAAGGTTTCACTTGGCCGCAGGCCAAAACAATCGAATCAACATCGTACACAGTTTTCATTGGTGCGCAACCCAAAATGCTGAGTCGAAAAGCATCAGGCTGCACAGACCAGACGCGGGTTCACGAGTTGTTGGATGATAAGTAACACAACATGCATAAATCAACGGCCATTTAAACAGGAGTCCATCGGTAGGCTTGATAGACAAATCGCAATCTGTAGTAGTATTGAGAAGTGGCAATTGAAAATAATCGGATCACAGGAATGAGAAATTGATATGAACGGGCTAGTGAGAACATAGACTATACCGTGGAGGCAGGTATTACAAACGGTTGACCGATTAATCACATCATCATCTTGAGAACTATGTTACCGTTACGTTTTCAAAATAAGTACTGCGAATATATTGCAAAATCCAGTTCCTTCTATTGTTGCCAGTGCCCAAAACATCGATCTCAGGGTGAGAGAATGCAAGAGGAATTGAAGAGTAGTCTACTCAAATCACGATGTTAAGTTTATCGCTGGCTTTCCGAATCAGCATTACCCGGAGAAGGAATGGGGCTTTTCAAATGCGAATGGATTTATCTGCTTCGTTACTCACTCCATGAAATGAAGGTGTGCCGATTTTGTACATAAACGTCAATTGAGATTGTGCTGCTACAGGCTGCCTTCTAGCGACCGGCTTGCATGCTAGTCTGTCTACCACGATGACTTGCATCTGTGCTCTTTGAGGTACGCAGTGGCGGTGTATTTAAAGCCAACAAGGGACACCTGAGTTGTCGTCCCACCATTGCAGCTCTTATGTAAAATTCTGCGTTTCCTCAGATAGATTCTGATCAACCGTTGTTTATTTTCTGAAAATTAGTTGTATTTCCTAATACACGAGTAGATGGAAATCAAGTTTCGTTTCAAGAATGATTACTATGCGGTTACTGAAGATCGGACAGTCGTTCTGCAGATTTGATTTGTTTACATTCGTACGCAACTTCCCAAGAGCGATTATTCCATATAGTTTTTTCATTTCGGCAAGAAGCTTCTTTTAGGATCGCACTATCTCGGTTCGTAATTAAGGGGATTTTTGACGGCATTTTGTGTGACCATTAGCTTTCCAAATGGTTCCGTGCTTCCTCCCACATCATTCCTTATTCTCATCAAAGAGCTTATCCTCGAAACTCCTAAATCCCCGTCCATGACTGTCTCATTGATGTCAGGCTTCATTGCACTTCTCAAGATCCATCCACAATCATCATTCACAAACAACTAACTGCAGGTAATTTTGTTCAGTTCAAACCTGAGTACTATAATATTATACTTTCACACGTCTGTTATTCACTTCTTCTCACATAGTCAAAAATCAAACCTGACACACAAGACGTCCTTAGCACAGCTTTGCAACCGTTACATAGGTCCCGCAATGTAACAGTTGAGAGCTGCAAAATCCCATTCTCGTTGTTCTTCTCACGTTTTTTATGGATCAGTTTACGGAGACGCGTCTTAGTGGTGATCTGTCCTGCCTGTCTCCTTTTTACCCAGCTACCACTGAACGTTGTAATCCATTCCCCGTAACCTTGGAAAGTTACACTCATGATTCGCTTTTATCCTCGTTTCGCATTTTAGTTTACCCTCTGTTTATAGTTACACACACACACACACACACCGAGTTTCGCCTTCCGAGTTTCCCTAACATACCAAAAGAAACAGACAGAATTTGAATCATTTGCACATATGCTGTCTTTTTTACACTTAAAGTTTTATGTTTTCAAAAACAGTAATCGTGAGTTGTATTTCTGGGAGAGTTCAGTCAACTGCTATGTACACTGGAACTGGAACTTTCCATTTGAGAAAACAAAACCCGACAATAAGCCTATGTAACTTTAGAAGTTGCATCCAGAGTTACCCCATGTTTGAAGGAAACGACAATGGTGTTTGATATCTCGTCTACAGGTCATATTTTGACCCTCACGAGGTACTATCTGCCAAAAAGTGGAATCGAGAATCAGGCGCGGTGCCGTAGAGAATTAAAAACCTACGATGCACCTTGAAAACATTTACTCACATAGATTCGTATGGTGATTGTGAAAAGCACAATAGCTTCGCTCGGAGTTGAACCCACACATGGACACCGCCTACGCTTTGTACGCGCGCGCTCTACCAGCTGAGCTACGAGTCCACACCGATAGCACTGATCACATAGATTCGTTGGATCCAGTTCGTCACTGAAACACACACACACACAAACCACAATCAGCTAACCTTTTGTAAAACTACTGTTGTATGCCGTACTGTTTGCTAACAACCCCTTAAATTTATGATTATTGTTAAACATTTATGAGTGTGGTGCCAAAGTTTGACAATCACTTGTTCTTATCTTACTATAATTATGAGTAAACGTGTTTTGATTTGTCATTTAATGTTCCACCTTTTAGTTCAAACCGCGAGTGATTGTTATTCCCACAAAGATTCTTGATATCGTTCGGATGAACCGTTTCACAGGCAATCCAACTCGAGTTCCAGCTAACATGAGTTTGTGTGCATACGCGTGAGTAGCGTGCTCATCATCACAACGACTTGGAGGTCTTGAGTTCTAACACCGGATGTTTTAGTACTGTCTGTTTGTAGCTCCATCAGTTTGTGGTGCATTGCAACCAATTTCCTGAAAACTGATTGTATCATGTCATATAAAGTTACTCAAAAAGGACCCAAAATGAGGCTCGTTTTCATTGCCCAAGACTCTCTGAAAGCTCCAGCAACTCGTATTGAATCTACATGTATGTTAACCGCGTCATTTCTGAGAATAAATATAGAGCTGATTCAAATTTTCTGGGATTTGAGCCCTTTCCGTTTCATGCCACATATGTGGACTTGATTTGGATCCATTTAAAAAGATTGTTCGCCAAGCGAGATAGCGGTTATGAGCTTTTCTTTTTCAGCCACCGTTTTATTTTGAAACTGAACAATTCATGAAGATCATTTTTGCTGTCCATTCCCGTAAGTGAAAGAAAACCTGTGTGGATCATTTTTTCTGTGTTAAATTGAAATCTCAACAATAAATACACGCACGTGGAATAACCTTCAGAACCCGTATAATCCGAAAAGAAGGTGGTAGGTATGTCGTTAGCCAGACCAGGCAAATGTGATACGATGAATGAGGTCAATACTTTGATTGATGTGGAGATAGATACATTGAGTGTCCACTAATGATTACAAATAATCAATCAATTTCGAAGGTATAAAACGTTTTGTGATTTCGCCTCGATTCAAACAGAGGAAACGCATTTTCTCGTCTACTTTAACAGAACCACATGACCATCAAGCTACTAAAACGAGAATCGTAGAGGTAAACTGCCTGAAACTTGATGGAGTAGAACAACGTGGAAGTGTTTGAAAGGTGGACCGTGGAACCTCAGCTTCTATGAAACGCATTGGATGAGTGGATGGATTGAAAGGACTAGTGTGTATCATCATCATCATCGTTTACAGTTCATTCGTATCCGTTAGCTACAGTCCATATGCTTACAAGCAATGTTGCACTGATTGTGAGTATAAATGATGAATAACTTTGTGTTTCATCCATCGGCCGTATGCAGCGAAGAGAGAACTTTCATTCAGGTAAGTTAACCGAATCGAAATGCGCTGAACGTTCCATGGTGAATGACACGTTATCTGTGACTAATTTACCGGGATCACATAATTATACTCCCAAACATTGCTGTTTTGAACCTAAATATCCATGCATTCTTCTTGTGTGATTGCAGAGGCCAACCAAAGCAGTTTCGGAAATTGAACGCAGTTTAAAATGGACTTCATTTTTTACCAATATACATCAGATGTGGCTATCCCATAACCGGTGTCTCAGGTTGTTCTACTTACTTCAAACGTTGCACTTTGTATGATGTGCTATGTTCAGTCAGTCTGTGAAGCATTGAAAACAGTGGAACGTCCATTTTTATTGCCCATAAATGAACAGCAGTTCGCAGCACTTGAGTGTGGTATCGCATAGATACTGAAAAATGTAGGCTGTCTTTTTATTGAAAAATCTGTAATGTACTGAGATACATTATCTGCCCACAAAAGATGAAACACGTGACTGCGGTAAGGTTATTCTAAGGGCCTCAGTCTCTTCACATTGCTGTTTGCAGAGTATGTCTGCTAGATCTCTTCGAAAACGGTTTTAAGACGATATAGTTATGTGAACTTACATCTTCCTCAATCAGCTCACACCAGGTTTTCCTGTAAAGATATCATTCGATCTTGATTACCTCGTAAAGTGAAACTACATTGAGAATGGATGTGGTGATTCAAGCGAATTATCGAGTTTATGCCCAATCGTTCAAGCAATCCGTTTTGCATGTGTCCATGAATTCATGACGCAGTTCTCCTTGCTCCGTATTCATCAATAAAAACTGGGTTTGTGTTTTGTACATGAACCGCAGTGACCTAATTTTAGACCATCGTTAATCGATTGTTGTATTCTCTATGTTATTCAGAAAATTGGTTTTGCACGCCATCTTTTGTGTTCTGGTTTACGATGCTAGGTGAATGAGCCTATAACAACACTGTGTTTCGGTTTAATTCTTTTGAGTTGACCTACATAGAGCGCTGCGCAACTGTTTCGTCCTTTGTTGTATTCATCACCAGTACACCCTATCTCTGTGACCCCAATTACACACAAACGGAAAACCTTCAGCTTGGGGACCGAAAACGTAAGTCTTGACAGCTGACAGTTGCGCGCTTCATCAAGATGCTTCTGTTATCCGTTCATGCGAATGATTGTTTAGTGTTTCAAGATTTTATTTAAAATCTGGGATGTAAATGCACTCTCCTAGGCAATCCCGCCCATAAAAGAAAAAGCATACACCCACTATGTTTCTGTGAATCTGCGGGGAATAGAAATAAAAGTCTCCTAAGCCTATATGTTGTCGAATAAGTGTCATGGGCATGCATTTTATCACCGGTACGATCAACCTTTTGTGGTTGATCGTGCATCGCGGTCATCGTATTTAGCCTAGCTTCATTGAGTTTATATATGATCTCAGTTTGTCGATTGGTTAGCACGAATCCAGTCCTGAACAGCTAGACTGTGCTCTCGTTCAAGCAGGAAGAGTGATTGTAAACGGTTGAAAGACCGAGTGTAAGAAACTACTCACATAAAGCACATAAGGCTTGCCCCAACCAATGACCAACGAATTGTGGGTTGGAATGATCCACAGTTTTGTGAGTTTGCCCTTAAAAACACTATGAATCTTGAAATATTTTTCGGGGAAATATGCGTCTCGTTCTGTGACGACGTCTCACAGCGTTTGGTGTATACGAATTTTAGTCATGTTCTCGAATTTGATCCCGGGCCTCCAATGAGTCCACTAATCTGTATCTTTTATCACCCGTTCGTTGTAGTTTCCTCTTTTGAGTCAAATGAACTGAACGACAGAAAATTAGGCGAGCCCACTGTAACCAAAGCTATCAATCATGCAATTTGCTTTTAGGTGGCACAAATCTCTCATACATCTTTGGACTTACTTTGAGATAAACAAAACTCGGAGAATGACCCTAATCATGCGGTGTTAGGTTGTGTGATTTAAAAGTGTCTGCGAACTCAGCGAACTCGACATTGGGATCAAATGTTTTGTTAGTGTGTTATTACATGGGCAAATTATTTGCTGCTTTTTTCACCCTTGAATCGTGTGAGAACCAGCTTTTAATTCACGCAATTGAGACCAAGCACAGCACATTACCGTGTTCTGTCGTCTAGTTCTCCTGAACTTGTTATGTGTCATCGCTGTATTGTGTCTGTTTGAGGCTGCGTTACTATGCAGTTGTATTTCGACAACCTTATTCAATCGTTCAGGAGACCAAGTTTATTTAAACCCGTGAGTGTCCGAGGTAAACCAATGAGAGCATACCTGTAATTTGTACGGCCTGTGCATTTTTTGGCGTGATGGTTTCGCGGAGTTTCCCTCGAGACGTTTTAATTGTATTTCCCTGGTTGATTGTAGCCTGGAGAACGAGTCTGATCATAATTTAAGATATGTGCAATGCTTTGATTTATTGTCTCTCTAGTACTGGCAAATCAATAACAATGGTATTCTTAATGTCAAGACACGATGATTGTCTTCTAATCACCAGACGTCAATACGGTATGCCTGGAGAGGATGAATGTAAGATACACAGATTTATCATATGATCTCCTAATTGGCATTCTTTGTTGGGCTACTACTTCAATCATAAAAAGCGCCTTATATCTGCCTCAGGACGATTGTTCCTTTATTAGGTCATAGTCAGAATTATAACAATAGCACTTGAGTCCATATAGGTTGACTTGGAATCGGATATTGATCCTCAGTGCACATGCCAAATATTTGTTGGAAATGATCTGGAATGATTGTAGCTCGGATACGGATGTCGGTGTTGGTAAGTTCTCCGAGTGGGAAGTGTAATTCGCAAACGTTTCCTAACCAAGCTAGGCAACATCATAAGCGCGACTTCGAGGAAGAGCTAATCCCAGTGGGACATGGTTTATCTAGTTCTGTTTGAGGGTTGTGATTGGTTGTTGGCGTCCCTTTAATCCTATTGGTCAGTAACAACCGTTTGCTGTGATTTGATTGGCTGTTCCGTTGTCATGGTAACCATCATTTTTTCATCGGTCGACTGGTTTGCTGGAGCTTTCTCCTGGTTTGCTGGTTTTGATTAGAGCAGCCATGATTTGTTTCGCCAAGTTGATGTCTATTGAAGTGAATAGAGCAGTGACGTCAAACGAGGCCATAAGTTCGTCTTCTTCCAATCTACTTTGTTTGATCTTTTCCAGAAATTGCTTTGATGAGTTGATAGAATGTTCTGAACCTCAAACCAAGTGACTGAGTAGATTGTAAAGTTCTTTCACTAGGCGGTTCGTCGGTGTTCCTGGTAGTGAGACGCTTCTCGAACGAGCAAAAGTACACTGCAGCAATCTCCAACTTCAAAAGGCGGAGGAAGCACACCATTTTGAGGTGTTTCGACGTAGTGGATATCCACGGAATTTCGTCCTACGCTACTTCCATGCGACGCTCAAGGAGAGGACAACAACCGAGGCCCAGAAAGAAGACTCAAATGCACAGTTAGAAGAACGAACGACGAGTAAACGAACAACACTGCCATATGTATCAGGAATCTCGGAAATGTAAGCCAGATTGTTTCCACCATCAGAAATTTGGGTTTCACACAAAACAACAGCCACAGTGAGGGCTATCCTGTCAATGCCAAAGAATCAACTACCGAAGGAGGATTCCTTAAACGTCGTATACAAATAATGTGCCGAGAATGCGACAAATACTACGTTGGACAAACCAGAAGACAGCTCAAGACAGGACTCCACGAATACACACTGGCGGTCATACGACACGAGGAGAAATCACAAGTCTCAATCCACATGGATGCTGAGAACCCTATCTTCGAACTGGATGAAGAAAGAATAATCGGAAGAGGACCAACCAAGTCAATACGGGAATTCATCTAATCATGGCACTCCAGAACGGTTGGTATAAATGAGCACATAGAACTAGAACCTATCTATCACCATCTAGGGAAACGCTTGTAACCCGAAGGTGCCCCAGCTAGAACCGGTTTCAAACCAGTTCTAACCCGTTCGAACCGGTTCAAAACCGATTTGCGATTGCTCTAGCAAAGCCAGTTAACCAATGAGAAAATGGTTACAATGACAACGGAACAGCCAATCAAATCACAGCAAATGGTTGTTATTGACCAATAGGATTAAAGGGACGCCAACAGCCAATCACAACCCTCAAACAGAACTAGATAAACCATGTCCCACTGGGGATTAGCTCTTCCTCGAAGTCGTGCTGACGATGTTGCCTAGCTTGGTTAGGAAACGTTTGCGAACTACAGTTCCAACTAGGAGACCTCACCAATACCAACAGCCACATATTTGGTTTGGGTGTGCGTGCGCGAGAGACAATACAGCATATCATTCGTATTTCAAGTAAAGTGAAAAGAAATCGTCGTACACAAAATTACGATTGTTCTCCTAATATCATAAAAATTACGTGTTATAATTTTCACACCAGAATATTTTACGTAATGCATAAAACAGCTGTATTTAGTTAACCGAAGTATCTGGATCTGCAAACGAAAGACAAAGACACTAAGAAAGCCCATAAGCATTTATGATCGAAATCTATTGAACGGTATTTTCACCTCGAAAAAAATTGTGTTTGGGGATTTCGCCCGTTGCTGGATTTCAGCGAATGATACGATCAATCACCAACCATTTCCCCCCTTGGATTTCACGAAATGCGCGCCAAGCTCGTTACATTATACTTTCAGCGGATGAACCAGAATTATCCCAATCAGTTGTTTGAATGTGCTGTCGAAGCGGACGATTCATTCCATATTATCCTGCGGATACTCCTATATTATTCTGTTGAGTTGCAAAGTAACTGTATAGTCTCTTTCCTCCCAACTCCATCTTTTGCGGATGCAAGAGCGTTATAGAGGCACGTGGGAAAACTGCAAACAAGCCATTTTCTTTTCAGACTGTCTCCGCGTACAATATTCCTGAGTCGTAGAAATGTACAAAGCCTGGTAAGCACCGTAAAACTGTTTTATCCGCGACAGGAATCATCAATATTATCTATTTATTGAGCGTTGGATGGGTGGAACCTCGGATGGCTGATATTACTAGTGTTACATGCTCTAAGCAAGCAACTGAACCTGGCTACAGCGGTTGGTTTCAAAAGCACACTATCTGATGTTTCAGTGCCAGACACTAGCTACTGTCAGTAGCACAGAAAATGAATCCTACACTTCTGATAAATGGTCCCTTAAGGTTCGATTCAACTACGATGCTTCTTTTGTTCATTTTTAAGCGATCACACCTAATTTTCCAGTTAGAATCATTAACAGTTAAATCAATACAAGCGACTGAAACTTTAATAACATAACATGATCGGTTGAATTGGCTGTGAGCTATTGAGTTGTTTGTTTTAAAACCTTAATTTTTAAAATGCCCATAAGTGAATTTTAAAACTCACCGTTTGATAAATTCACCCCGGTCTGCTGTAGTCTATAAAATAATTGGACAATCCAGTGATTTGCATTTCAACTGACCTATTAATTTTACTATCTAGTTTAAAACAATAGTGGTGCTTGGATGGGAGCGATATAGGTAATAAAAATCGCGTCTATATGCTTGTATATTGTACACGTTAGAAACCTAACATAATTGATCGATATCAGCTGGAACGAGTTGGGTACCAAACACCTGCCACCGGATGATCGTGACTAGTGACAACACATGATACATCGACTTCATGTCATTAATCTATATAGGCATTGTTTATATCGACTAGAATGATGCTAACTTACTCAAGGTCAAATGCGTTGAGAAAACGAGCGCAAACTTGCTAAGTACTGTCTGTATGGGTTTGGAGCTATATCACACAGTGCATCCCGTCAACGAAATATTTTAACACAAATACAACTATATGAAAAGGTTAAATCTCGAGTCGAGATCATTCGTCCTGTATCAAACAGGAATCGGTGAATGTTCATCAAACGTTTTGAATAATTAGGTGAAATTGATGCCCCTGAAGTGCTTTAAACCTGCTCTGGTAACAAAGGATTATAAACAGCTAACTCATCCCTTGATGGACTTTGCAATTTCATTATGATGTGGCAATTTCATCTATTCGCAGTACACGTGAATCTCACAGGCGTTTCCCCATGTGCTTATAAAGCTTGCTTGCGACGGAACTTATAATGTAAATTCATCCTCTACGGTNCTCCCGATAACTGTGGTGATCCGATGCGTTGTGATATGAACAGCTAAGGAGTGACGTGATACAGGTTTAGATCAACCAACGAGAAGCGTTCTCCACCAAACTAAATTTACCTAGTTCAAACGGCAATTGTGTATCCGGAATAACATGAACTGCGACCACTACTGATTCAGTTCATGATATTCTTTGGCACATTTTTTAAAATTAAGTTGAATTATTTGAATAAACTATCCTCTGCTTCTATAGCCTCCTCCCTGCATCTTGGTTCCGTGAGATTTCGGCAGATGACGAATGTCTGCACAAGTTTGTGTTTCTATCGCTTTTCAAATTTTCGCTCCGATGCATAATTTGTGTTCATTGCAATTACAATTGGTGACACAGAAGAAACTGTCTGGATATGTGAAATATTATGATGAACATAATTCTATAGGTCTATAAACTTCAGTTCTCCCAGCAAAAATGGCAACCCTTTTAGATTCGTGTCTGGAGCTGCATTTCTCACAATATGTTTTCATGGATGCATCGGTGCGATTAAGTGGCAAACTATTTTGAACTTAGCGCAAATATAAGGCTTGGGAGCTCCTTATACCTGCTTTGATATTGCTTCTGCTTCACCGGCGGTGTGAATCCTTCCATTCGATTAAGTATCAATCCCGGGGTGTTTGTAAGTAAAACACATCATACTACCATTGTTTGGCACCGGGTCGCTGAACATATTGTTCCGATTTATATATGAACGTTGCACCGTAAACCTCCATCATACAGTTGTTACTCTGACAAAATAACTAAATGATGTTGGTTATAGAAACCAGTTCCGTTTGTCCCTGCCCAGAATCGTACATATTTCATTTTGCGCACCTTTGCGTTTTACGGTTCATATTATGACTGAGTGTATGAAATGTTCAGTCATATACGCAAATACTACAAAAAAACTGGATAGAACATCTGATTGCGTGGAAGACTTCGGGGCAGATTGAAGTATAAATCGACTTTAACTCATTCGAGGATGTTAGTTCAATATAAATAACACGGTCGTTTTTATGCGTCTGGTGTGAAATGTGTGTTACAATGGTAACACGCCTCTCATGTGAATTATTCGATTTTTTCATCCTATACTGATCGAGCTGTATGTAGTTTTCATGAGTTCGGATGAAATCACAATCCGATGTGGATTGTATCTGATAAATATTCACGTAAAACAAAACAATTTATTTGTAACAAAAATAAGAAACAACGGTTTGGTTGCTTGATTACAAAAATTCCTCAAAGAAAAAATGCAATGATCACAAAGAGTACTGGTGATGAATTCGATCGATTACATGAAAAACGAATGAAACAGATATTCTGGATACTTCAAACCAGCATTGTGACACAATCATCATGTGATATGGTGGCTTGTGAGAATTTGACGATACGATCCTTCCTTTTGATAGTCTTTCTACAAAATCACACATCATGCAGTAAGTTTCCTGAAAATAGTGGCAGAGAAAATTGATTTATGGAATACACTAGCGTGCAGACAATTTGTAAGGAAACATCTCGCCGAATAATTCGTCAAATGGATAGCCCACCAATGGCTTTCGAGAGTGAGTTTATTGAAGCATCGTTCCTGAGTTTACTGTTAGACTGACTCGTTTGTCTGTTGGTGATTCCGTTCCCTGTTACATTATTTTGATCACTGTTTTGCATGAAAGGTAAAACACAACCATTTTCTGCAGGTATTTTGGTGTTCCAAATCGGAATGTGCACTATCAATGAGATTTTATAAAAGCGAAACACCCAATTCTGGTGATCAAGGTGTTCAGATTGACCAGCAAAAACTAGGAAGGATGTGTGCAACTCCGAGTTGAAGGACACTCTGTCACAGTCAGAATCACGGGCAATTTAAACCACAAAGCTGCAAGGCGATTGCTTTTGTTTCGATTCCGAATACCGCAGATGATCGACTATGATCAGTCTTCACAAATGCATTCCTCGATACCGAAACGTGCATTCCAATCGAGCAGATTCACTGCAATAAAGCTATACACAGAATCCGAATTCAGCATAGAAGAGGATTAAGAAATTCATCAATCGTCTAATGAATTGTCCAGCCTGATACTCTATACTTTAGTGCCGATAATAAAAACTGGATAAAATAATAATCCACAGTTTTCTACGTTTACGTAAACTTCGTGAAACCCAGTTTGAGGCAAATGCAATGTAAAATGTATGTGATGACCGACAAAGAGAAGTGGGAAGCTGTTTCTTCCTGTTTGGGATTCGTCAGCAGTGCGTATTTGTTCTGTCCCCGTCAAGACTCGAACCGTGAACATTCAACTTAAACTATCAAGCCTGGTGCCTCAGAAAAATCAAATGGGTTAATCTAAGATTGATACTCTCAACGGTTTGAGACACTTTTAAGTTTTCCACGTGACATTAGGTTTGATTGCATCGGTTCTTCAAAAAGGCTTCATCTGCTAGCCCGTTTACTCCCTTCTGATGGCCTAGGGCAATCAGAAATTTTACTGCTTCCACATTTGTAGTTTAAACCGACTGATCATATTTAGAATACATGCAAGAGCGCTGTTGGTTTCTTTTATAGGCTTTTGGGTGTGCATATCGTCCGGTATTTGTTTGTCCGCATAGATAACATTCCGTATCCTATTACAAGATGAGCGTGTGAATGAGGTGTAACGGTGGTCAAGTGCAGTTAGCCATCATCACATGACTCCAGGTGTCGTGTAAAAGTCCAGCGGTCTCGATTTTGGTTGGGATATGACAATCTCTTGTTCGAGGCCCTGATCCATTTTGAAATTGTTTAGAGACACATGGGTTCTCCAGAGATGCTTGATCTGTGAACCGAGATTTGTGTTAAAATACGGAAGTGCACAGGTTTTCTGAAACTGAGAAATGTTTAAACACAGCCTTCTCAGTAATTGTATCCATATACTCAAGGCGTTCACTGTCCAACTCGCAGCTCAGGCGACGAATTTCCTGTCCGGTTCAGTCGTTTTCTTGTGCTATAGCAGTTGGAAAATTTAGATTTGATCGAAATACCTGTTCGGTGTTCTTTATTGATTACCACATAATCACTATCAAATGACGTGCACGCGTGTGGCGGGGCCTTTGAATTTCGGCGGCTCTTTTCGAAATTGGACAAATATTTACATTGTTTTGCAGTGGATACTACTGACCGTGCATGTTTACATCAATTCAGTGACAAACACTGTTTGGATATCATATGAAGTAGCTTGTTCATCGGAGGAGAATAAACGTGTCAAGCGCCTGAAGCCCGTCTCCCTTCCCCCTCTTCTCTTCATCCCAATGGCCCTCTTACCCTCTTACCTCTTCCACTTCCTCTCTCACCCCACTGAGTGGTGTGGTGAGGCTGGAGGTCCTCTCCTAGTCACCCGTCTACGTGTATCCTACTGAGATGAACCTCTTCATTCTATTTTCGCAGCACCGGAAGATCCTTAGAGCTCACCACTGCAAGAAACTGGACAACCTGGCAAGCTGCCGTCACCGTCCTAGGTACCAAACTGAACTGAACCGATTCACCAATTTTGCGAGGTCAAATGCTAACCTACAACTTCTACTTTATGAAATCTTTCTGTGTTTTCGCGAATGACGTTGGAATTTCAGCGTTTTCTCATCCCGTGAGGGATCGTTACATACGGCTGAGAAATAAACGTCAAGGTCACCATAAAAGGCATCGCTCTGGCTGGCAGGTTGCTCTCCAGTGAAGTTCTATCAAAAGGATGAGTATTCCGTCCATTTTTTCGAGTACAATTCGCTCACTTCTGGTAAAAATCGATGACCTCCAGAATCTGGTGCAACAGAAACAATGCAAATGTGTGGGGGTCATTTGACTCCAGAAAAGCTGGTTACACCCAGATATTAAGGATGATGTGGTCGGATTAGACGGCTTTGATATTTTCAGGAGTGATCGGATTGTGAAATTGCACAACACATTTGGCGGACTGGTCACTTTCGTAAATAGAATTTGGTGCAAGAACACTCGTTTGATTTTTTCTCACTCAATAAGTAAAATTAACTGTGCTTTTGCTTGCTGCAAGCCCCGCTTTCTCAGCAGATTTTGCTTCATTTACTTTGTGGATATTTATATTTCCCCTGATACATTCGCCCTTGACTTAAGACTATTTTCTGATTCTGTAGTGACACAACTGTATTACAATTTTATTGACCAGTCCTTATGTATTACCGCTGGTGACTTTATTCGCTTCGATACTTCCTTTCTAACCACTCTGGGCTTAGAGAACCTTGTGAATTTTTCAACCTGTACCAGTGCCTTTCTACATGGTATTTATGTGAATAGTCCCAATATATTTCACATTTTTAAACGAGCCCCAATTAGCACTTCTGACCACTGTACCATTCTTCTTTACCCCAAAATATATTGTAAAACTAATCACTGTCTTCATACACGACCCACCTTTTGTACGCTGCGGAAGAGAAAATGTTCTCCTGAGAACTTGTCCCGACTACGGGACTTAGTTTCTTCTACTGATTTACCTGTTATTTTCTATAACCAGCAGTCTTTTTCTTATGAACACCTTATCGATTATCTTAATTTCTGCTATGACTAATGCTGTTTTGTTGAAATTATTTATATTTGAACCGATAGGTTTATCTCTCCCATTTCTCAAGCAACTTCCTCGTGCTACAGAGATGGCATATATGGCCGGCAGGCGTCACAGTGTCCAAGAGCTCTCTGTTCTGATTAGAGCAGAAGGAAGACGCCTGAACGGAATGTACGTCAAGACTGTTTTGGGCAGCAAAATCTTTTGTGAGATGTGGGCTACTTTACGGAAACTCTGTGGCTCACGTATCAATTATGTCCCAAAGTTGAGGTACTTAACCGTTTGTTTGCTTCTGTACCTGCATCCAGCTCCCTCCCACCTCCTTTTCCTACCCGTGATGCAATTAACCCTGTTTCTCCGGACGAGGTTCTCCAAGGTTTGAGGAGACTCAAGGCCAAAAAAGCTCATGGTCCCGATGGATTAGCACCTCATTTGTTGAAAGCCTGCGCTGACCAGTTTGCGACACTTATTGCCGAATTGTTCAATAGTTGTTTGTCATCTGGAACGATCCCCGATCGTTGGAGGTCAGCCCGGATCAGACCAATCCCAAAGAAAGGATCGTCATAGTACCGTCCGATTGCCTGCACATCTGTGTTGCTGAAGGCTTTTGAAAAAGTTTTGCTGCACCGCATGATACCTCAGTGTAACTCCCATGACCCTTTACAATTTGCTTATGAACCCTATTTATCCACACTTGACCGCGTTGCTCATATTGTTCATTGTTTTTTTCCATCTTAGACAATGGCGCTGGTACCACTCGTTTAACTTTTCTTGACTATGAAGACGCTTTTGGTTTTCTCAACCGAAGACTGCTTACTGATCATCTTTCGGAGTGTGGTCTAACTCCTGAAGGCTTGAATGTACTAATCAACTACTTCTCCTGTAGGACTCAGTTTACTTCACTCAGTGGTGTGCATTCTTCTTCTATTGACACTGAAGCCGGTGTATTTTAGGGTGACATTTTATCCCCTTTCTTGTTTTCTATGTTTAAACAAAATCTGCCCATTCCCAACAACTTTATTGCTTGCAAGTATGCTGATGATATTGTGATTGGTTGCCCAACCCCTATTTCAGACAGTTTTCGACCTCTCCAGGACAGTCTTAATGAACTTCACGATTGCTCCGTGACCCGATCCCTTAAAC
>UZAN01041730.1:34320-46601 GCA_900618425.1 Echinostoma caproni
TCTGCTCATGTCATCAACGTTTTCACTAAAGTTCGAAAACTGTCCTTCTATGCTTACAGACTCAGGAAACTAACCGTACCGCATAATCTTATTATTAAATTTGTGATTGCCTGCATTCTTCCACACTGGCTATACTGCTCCCCGATTTTTATCCCCGGACTGAAAGAAAAAGACTCCTCTTTATTATCAAGATCCTTTAAACTTTTGTCCCGCTACAGTGGAGTTGATAACGTTGTTTTAGTTGATTTCTTTATTTCCAAACTTCTTGACGCTTGTGATACCATTCATTGACAGGATAACGCGTGATCAAGGGCACTGTCTACACCAAGATATCGTGAAAACCCTGTCAAATCCCCGGACACGCTCCAAATATCAATTGCTTCCTGCGCGGACCGTCAGAATATTCTCACCCACCATAGGGAAACTCTCTCCCTAATTTTTCTCCCACTTATTAAAGTGTAGAATTTCCTGTATTGTCTTATTTGTTTGCAATCATTTTGCCTATTCACTGTACAAATCGTAAACTGCTGAAAATTCCCCTTTTGGGTGCATAAAACTTTTCTTGACTTGACTTGAAGTAAATGGAGCATTGATTGTTTCCCTTTGCATAACTTCTCAAATACCCAACGGGCCATTATTTAGTTTCTATTCAGGTAGATAAACTCAAATTTATTCGGAATGAGTTAATGCATGATTATTTAGCTAACCGATAGAAACGTAAATCTGATATGTGGACATGGCAAATTCAAGGGAGAGCAGGAGATAGAGGCACCCCGGTTCTGTCAGCTTATTTGAATTCGTGCAGGTTAGTCAACTGACTTTCAGTGACTGGTTACCTACTGGCTGAGTCTCTGGACGAGCATCCTAGTGGCTCCCATAACCACTACTGCTGCGGTAGGCGACTAAGGCTGCAAAAAATTCTGGTAAGTGTTTCAAACTGCTAAAATCTAAGGGTCTGTTGACAAACTCATAACGGCCTTCAGTATGGAATAGAAAAAACGTAATAACATCGCGAGTTGTAAAATGCAAATTACTGATGAAATGTGAGTATAATAACTAAACATGCATAAAATGCAGTGGAATAATTCTCGTCAAAAGTGGGGCGAAATAGTGGCGTGTTTATAGTTAGTATCTTTGTTTTATCAGTCGAAGAAAACGGTTTTTCCGAGTTTGACAGGTCAAGTACTCCTCCGATTTCGAAATCTACTGCTCTACTCAGTTTTGTAAAAGGTAATAAACGTATAACCTGAAAAAAACGCAACCATTCAGCTTCATCCAAAGTAACATTTTGCTAGGACGCATCTTAAGCCACTGATAGTGACCGAGGACAACGAAAGGACATTTATGTTTTTGTTTTATTTACAACACTTTGATGTATACTAGATGAAAATCAATGAAGAACTACATGAATACATTAATTCCTATTTCAGAAGTCTGTCTTAAGGGTGAGCATGTTAAAAACAGTGCGGGTATACTTGGTCCGATTACCGGTTGCAATCAATAAATCACAAAGTTTACGGGTCAAATCATCTCAGTGGCACACAGTTGGCACCAAATATGCACATCGTGCGTGGGCACCGTTGCATGATTCATCATTTATCGCTGGAAACTAACCTGACTCGTTTCATGGTCATTTTGAGACACGGATCATTTATCTATACCACGGAATGTGTGTGTGATCAATCCACCTGAGTAAGAGTGCCACGACGAAACTCGTTTTAAGTCATTCAATCGTTAGATCGAATCCTTTTCTAAACAGACTACAACTCATGTATCTCTTTCGTGTATCCTTGAGTGCTTATCACAACGAAGACAGTCTTGATACGATGTAAAATCACTACAGTGAGCAAGTAAGTTTAATCTGACTTGCAGGGCTTAATAAAAACACCTCCAACCTGAAATGAATTAACTTTGAGGTGCCTATCAGGAAATTGTGGAATGTGGATATTGTTTCCACCGATTTGCTTTCAATCAAACGTTTCATAGTGGGTGAGTATGACGCAAGTTATTTGTGCATAATTTCCTGTTGTGGCTAATTCGCGTGAGTTTTTAAAAACCCACATTACTCTCACACCAAGAAGTCAAGTAGTCACAACGTCTCCAACTGAATCCTAAACATGGAAGGCCAGTACTGATATACGCGAGGTGTGATGTCTGCTGTAACCTCGTCTCTAATCAATACGAAAAGCAGTCTGGTCGGCTGCCCGGCGGTCGATTGGGTGGTATGCTTACGTTCTGTCTGTGAGCTCCCGGGTTTGGTCCCGGATGGACAGCTAAATTCGCGTCACTGGTAACCTAACCTGATTGGAACAGTTGTTCACAACTTCCCAGGTTTTCATTTCTTGCTTGATTTGCTCTATACTTGGTGATATTTATCATAAAATACCACCCTTGCCTTTGGAACTTAATCAAACACAAGGAAAACGTTTACACGTTTGGAGAATTATTGCTTTATTTGTTGAGCCCCGAAGCCAAACTTACAACAGGGATCTCTTTCTCTGCTGCACGAAAGCTTAGGGCCTCTTTCCAAATGAGGTCGAATTTGATTTCAATTTTAGGGTGAATTTTTTCTTGTGCCAATCATTCAAAACCATCAAAAATCAAATCGCATTAGGATTCACACTATTCTAGTCATGACTCAGTTGATAAAAAGGAATGGGACATTTGCCCGACAGTAATATTTCACTTTCGAACCCGTTTGGAGTGATCACTGGCTTATTGTTTGTGCATTTTAATTTCATTTCCTGGACAGAAATAAAATTAGACCTATTTGTTTGTTTCCTCTTCTACGTGTTCGACGAAATGGATACAGTTCTGCCTGCCGCTGTTAGAGAATCACGTGTTTGGTGATGGAGAAAATTCCACGGGAAGAGCGATTTCTATAACTCTGTTCGATCAAATCAGAAAATTAGATTTGTTCTATAGTTTCCAGGGAACTGTGCGCATGTGACCACTGGAGAAAACGATGGTGATAATCTATTCCCGCATACGCCACAACTTAACATACTTAAGGAAACCAGTTCTATTGGATCTGTGTACACAACACTTTTCAAAAAAAAGAAAAAACTTACATCCATTCATAACACTGTTTTCATGGTATAGAAAACTGGAGCTTTAGGGCTGCGTCTTTTTTTGTAAAATCTTTCACTTTACCCAGCCTATCCTGGTTTTAGGGGCACGAGATTTTCAAAGTGAATGTTTGGTTTCTTTCATTATATAAACGAACAAATGAGTAGATTATTTATGCCCTGTTCACTTTGTTTTTTAATGCCTCGAACCATACGATTGGATCTTTCAAATGGCCACCAGGCAGGCCAGCATTGTAATTCTAGTTTAGTTACCTCTGACCTAATGTGCTCAAATCATGAACAAATGCGCATTCGACACGCAAAAAGGGGTAGATGAATGACTTCGATGAAACTGTCTGCTTCAAGTGATCGCGTTTAATGGGACAATTAGTTGTCATAAACACACTGATAAACTAACCGTTTACAGTTACCAAATAAGGGATTCTATTTGTTGAAACAATTTATAGAAAATTCTGTTTTTGTAATAGTTAGTAGCTCTATGATACTCAAAAAATAAGAGGCGATCAAACATCTCGTTCACACCGATCCTCTCTCATTGAATGCTATAGTTGTATTTCTAAAAATAACTTCTCATGCAATGATTTGTTTATCGGTTGCAATAACGCGGCTGAATAATTATTCAAGGGTTGCGTGTAATTGCGGTTGAAATGCACATTAAAAATGTCAGTAGAAGTCAGCCAGAGTTTTTATCAGTTTACGGGTCCAATTGATCTTCGTATACCACCCGTTGTTAATAGTATCACGTTTTCATTTTCAATTATGTGTGTTTAGGTCGAATGGAATGATATTTCGCCCTATCCATTGAATGTTTTTTAAACTTACTGATCCTATTTGGCTGCAAAGTATGGCAAATTACAAGGCAACCGCTTCCAGTAGCCTGTCCGGTTTTCCTGACATGGCTACACCAATTTCAGTCGCGCAATATGAATGCCAAGTAGCTAGAGTTTCAAAAAGCAATGTGGAACAAGTAGGGCACTCTAATTACCCATATGGACAGTGACTTAGCTATCAAGGACTGCCCACATTCCATAGTATTACACAGTAACTGGCATTTTCCCCCGTTTTATTGTCTCCTATACCACATGTAAACTTATATGGTGAAAGTGAATCATGTGACCCCCTTCAGGTTGTCAGTGAATCTTTAAGTCACATTGATATGTATGCACTAACGGCACCTTACATAGTTGGTCTAAGTATGCCAAGCTTCGAACAACTCCCGGGCTGGTTCTCACAACTGTGTCCATGTTAATCCCCTTTGTGTGAAATAAGAGAGAATAGGCATTACCTCCAGTTTGTCCCATACAGAGTTCTGTACAGGTCTTGCAGTTTTTTTTCATAACTAACGCCGCTTTTCTCATTCAACCTTGGGTTCAAATGATGCCTTGCGACCAGTTTGCGGTCGAATTTGATTACATTTTGCTTCAGCAGTGTTGCTGTTAATTCTGCATGTATTGGAAAAGTTTTCTCCTTTCTCATCCACTGCCTGTTGTTCGTGTCATTTTTTAACCAGACTTCTTGCGTTTAAGTTTTGGGGTGTAATAGTTGACGGAAACTACACAGGTGGTATGTTGCAACATCGGTGAACTCATTACACATTTTGGCCACATGCAGACATGACAAATGTTCCATCTAATTGCACAATGAATACCAATCTCAATTCTGGAGGCCTGACGCACTCTCACATATCTCACTGCATGAGGATCACGATGGGTCCAAATTGGACTTTTGGCGAGTAAGAACCGTTGGTCACACCCGATCAAGACTCATCAGGGAGGTTATCAAGACCTGAGATACTTCGACAAAATCAATGAAGAGGTATATAGAACTCAAACAGATGTGTACGTAGATGTTTTTCAGAGATTGAATGGAACAACGAACATGTTACCAACATTGAGGAGTCTTCGCCCTGTAATGGTAACGGCTTTAGGTTGCGCTNGCTCTTCTACCAAAGTTGATCACTGTTGTACTTCTTCTGGTCTATGAAATATTTGAAACTCTGAACTTCTTTTCACCGTGTCTCCAAACACACCAACGTGAAACGCATGACTACAGCCGGGTTTATCCTAACATCAATTTTGATGGAGGTCTGAGAATAGGCGCGGTATGTCTACTGATAAAAATGTAATTTTAAATGTAAAAATCAAATCTCATGTTGCCTTGAAATCTGTACTGCCTTCGTGTGCGCATTCCGGTCTCAACAAGGACCTTGCTTTTTCACAACCCATCTTTGAGAGTTTGTTGCGTGTCACGGGTCAGCACTAGCCTCCAGGGTTATGACTCGGTTGGAAACATTCACAACCTGACTGATTATTACGTGGGTGATGAAGGATAATTTCAAAAAATATTATTTTCCACAAGTAGCTACTCATGAGTAGCCACAAATGAAATTGTAAAGTAGTGCGATACTGGAATAGTGCTTACTGGTTCTCAGGAAACGAGGCAGCATACGAAAGAATTCAGCAATTTTTATTATTTCTCTGACTCATATAACTGTTTGGCCATCAATGTCTATGATCCTCTATGTCATTCTCAGTTATAACCCAGTCACCTTTTCACGAACCAACCTCTGTCATTTATATTAACGCCGGTGGACGCACAAACACAACAATCAGTCATCACAATGACACCATCTCTTTTTAAACTCTGATCATCTTAGCAGATATACGTCCCTTTTTTCGCTTATTCAAAGTATTATGAAATTTGTCATTTGGAGCTAGTTTATGTAGCACCGAAAACGTGCTTGTTTGCTAACTTGTGTTCTCATGCTTAGGTTATTCTGTTAGCGGAAAGTTGTTAGGGTCTATCTAACAATGTGAGATGATAGATTGTGAGACAGACGCTGGAGTGAAATTACTTTCCTGGTAAATAATACTATCATCACACAATGTTTTCAGATGTTCGATGAGTTATGCGCTCAGTGCCCAAAGTGGAAAACGATGTACCTGACAAACTCCACGCTGGAGACGTGTTCCATAGATGCACATATTACTCAATCAACTGCCCTAATTGTATGCCAGATAAACAATTTACTTGTTTCAAAATTGCATGTTGTACCTGCGCATTGATGCGGGGCCTTAGGGTGTATGGTAGTCAGTGTGCTTTCGGAACATGGTGGATCTGGGAATGAGCGTTATGCACGTTCTGACCTACATTGAATAACAACTTAAAGGATCAATCTAAACTAATACAATTTTGTCACAGAACATGCTTCATGACGTAATTCGTCGCAAATATCTTTGAATATATTTCATTCATTTACTTACTGCTGCTCACTAGTGTATGAGGTGCCTTGATCTTCAGCCACAATTACGTCATAAAAATTGCAATCACACAGTTACAATATAGTTTGCGGACCCAAAACGGATGACAAGTATGAAATGATAATCTTACCAATTATTGTTGACTATTTTGTTACAGTTCAAGACACCTAGTTGGTAAAAAGCCTGCAATTAGTGATACATAGTCCATTTACTTGTTGCACAAGGTAGTTTAATGATAGCACTACGAGACGTTTGTTATATCAAAGAATAATAAGACACAAATGTAATAGGTTACACAGAAAAAGGTAGATGGAAGTTGAACAGCAGCCAACAACAACACCCACGCGCACATGCAAATGGTGGCATAGCAATGTCTTAACGCCAATATCCATCTGGAAGTAAGCAACGTGGGAAGAAATATAACATATTATATACAGGATATATATAGCATGCTTTTACATATTTGCATTTACATGACAATCTTTCCAGAGTTGAAAACCGCATCCTTTGGGTTCTTCCATTTAATTTTCAAAGTTCGAATTTCGGAGCGAACTGGGAGCCAAGAATGCTAATTCTGGCGGAAACGGAGAGCGCAAAGTGTAACATTGTGTTGTCAGAGTTTCAAGCTTCTCAGCAGTAGGTGAATGACCACCACACATTGTTGCAGCATCAAAGAAATTATTGTCAGATGTGCCTGAGTCAAACACGCCTCAATGCCCATAAAGTTCCTCCTAGGTATTGAGAACGAACTAATATGGCGTATGCTGAAGTACTTTCGCCAGTTCTGTTATTACGATATTAAAATCATTTATCTGCTCCAGATGGCCTTTTCCTTTTTGAATATTGAATATTTGAATATTTGAATATTATCAAGCACTGAGAAACTTGATGATCATTTCCTGTCACTCAGTCACATCTTACTAAAAGCTTGCGTTGAATAACTGGTAACTTCAACCACGCCACTCTGCACTCTTTATTCCGTCACAATCTCAGCGACAATATTATTGAAAACCGACTAGACGAACCTCTTATCTAGACTACACAATCACAAACCAAGATGAAACATTTTCTACCAAATATTTCTCCCGCTTAGACACTGGTGATTATAACCTATTTATGGTCAGACCTCAGATTCACTCGTACTCAGGATAGTTTTCTTTTACTCGACTTGACCATATTATATTCCATCAGGGAGATCTATATCCAGAAGATAATGCCTTACCATAAGAGTCTCTCTTGTTTTCATTTAAACACAAACTGGTTGTCCAATATTACATTTCTAACAGGCGTGTTAACACGTGTTTTTGACGTGTGCTATTTTGTGATAGTTTTGTTCCTTCAACACGGCAGAATATTATCACATTTTCGCAAACTTTTTCGTCGTACAAAAGGAATGTGCATCTAAACATGACAGGAGAGTTAAAATGCAATCACTGTATTTTCTGATCTAGAATAAAATAAGGGAGTTAGATTCTATTTATACAAGTGAGATTTTTGGACGTTTGGTGTGGAATGAAACTGCCCTGCAGACAGAATAAATTGATTTCCAGTTCTTCCATTGATATGGAACAACTGAATGTTACATTTATTCTTTCTTCGTCTGACATATGCCCCAATTAAATTCACCTGAATTCTCCGAACATCGCATCCTCGTTTGAACAAATTATCTTCAATGAAGTGCATAAACACAAGCGTTCTTTACAGGTGTCTACCGCATCTGATACAGAGAATTTAAGTCCTACACTTCTCACACTTGGTACAGTTCCACTGTCTTACTTTTTTACACACAGCGAATCATTCATTAGAACTTCGAACTAATCCGGGTTGCTGGCACTCGGTGAGAATTACACCCGACATGACAAAGACCCTAATTGCAAAGTGTTCCAGGCCAACTGCTCCTACTTCCACTGGTTTGAAATTGATGGAGCGGTCAATTCTGCATCGCCTTCAGTTATTTCTCACTAGCCCCGATGACATGTACCTGTTTGCATACCAACATGACCGCTTCACATCGGATACCGGTTCTTCTCTAGCTCACTTCAGCTGCATGTCTCTACACGAGAAAGTCAAATATGTGCATATTGATTATTATTCCGCTTTTGACTCGTTTCTTCGTCCCAATCGTTTGTTTGTCCCACGTCTATTCTTGAATGGCTTGCTGATTACTTTTCGCAAAGATATCAGTATGCTAAATTGGGAAGAAGACATTGAATGGCATCACTCAGTAGTTCGGTAATACTTCAAGATACTGTATTATTGCCCTATGAGTTTTTGCGACTTACATCAGTGACCTAACTATTATTCCCTCTGTACGATAGTTTGAGTATGCTGATGATATCGTCATTTATGTTTCCGTATGTAATGAACAAGCACTGTGTGCGTTTAACACAGTCTTTCTTCCTAATCCCGAAAAATGTATTGACTGTAATTTGTACTTTAAACCGCTCCCCATCTATATCCGATAATGTACGGAATCAGGCAAAGCCGATGAATAGGACGAGCAGTGATGATGTGTAGCACTTGGGTGCCACACTTGAAATTAACCTTCGCAAGATAACGGAACTTCGCCACTTCTGTTCCGATACGTCGGTTAAAGGAGCTTTTGTTAAGAAATGTGTTTCTTCTATACCCTTTTAATGCTACCCTGCGATTTTCCCTGGTGTGCTGAAATGCCAATTTCAAGCTGTGAAGGCCTGGTCTCTCACTGATCAACCTTGCTTCCAAAGTGCCTTGATCTCTCCTGGTTGACAGTATCTGTGATGTTCATATTGATGCGTGCTTGAAGCTTGTTGACAATATTCTATCTAATTGCTTCCATCCTTTAAACATTGACATGAATGCATGCAAATCCCATCCCTCCTCCCAGTCGAAATACACACTCACCCCATCACGGAATTCTGTCCACAGAAACTCTTTGGTAACCTGTCTACCGAACACTGATTGACAAATAAAGTGTTCTTTTTAAACTTTCTAATACATTCGTTAATTATTGCACAGTGTTACTCGCTTGATGTCCCAATTTTCACCTATTTTTTCTGTATTGGGACGGTGCTCTTTTCTTGGCTAAAATGTTGCACGTAACTCGCTGAAAATTTAATAAAATGCAGTAAAATGCATTATCTCAATTTGATACCATAATTTGAGCAGTTTATGACAGTATGAGCAGTGCGCTATGCTTTTCCCTACTAATAAAGATATGTTCGTAAATAATGTTTTATGTTTACTCAATTAACGAACGTTTCCTCATTTTCCGATAGCTGATGGCTTCGGTAATCACAAAATTAAGAAAGAACACAGCGATGTTCCCATCACGGACTTCAAATCGAGAAATCAAAGTGTGCCTACCACTTTTGCGCACCTTCCGGTAATCGGTTAACTTCGTTTGGCAGTAAGATTATTCGAAGTGAATTTCCAATGACCACTTGTGAAAGTATTACTAGCCTTGATACATTCGGATTATGTTATGGAATCGATGTCTCATAAATACGGCTGTATCATTTCCGTGATGAAGATTGTCGAATTCAGAGTTCATCTTCAGGAAAAAGTATGCTTGAAAAACATTCTATGATTTTGCTACATGAGTTCTAATAAAATTGTGTAACTATGTGTGACTACGGTTATCATTCATATTCATTCACAATGGTGATTTCGATTTTTTAGTACCTAAAGGATAGAAATTTGATTGGCGTTAACATCGATGCAATAAAATCTGCCCGCGTCCAACGAACTGGGTGAAAATCTGGTCATCAATGACGGATATCGAGCACCATCAATTGGTGTTGTATAGCAGTCGCTTGAGTTGTACTACAAGAATTCTATCGAAACAGCATACAATGGGGGTAACCGATGGCTCAGACGTTGCTTCTGTCTGATCTATTCATGTCAACGGAGCATGGTTCGGTCGGTTTTTTCAGGGGAGGAATACGAACACACACAGATACGGACGCATACTAAAGTAAGATAAACAAACAGAATGTCATGGGTGTGTGACACAGGGACGTCTCTGAACCATCTCTCTCGCGCTTTGACACGACGTTGAGAAGTTTATGCTGCATAGTGGCTATCCAGACATTGCTAGGAGGTCTGAAAATTATATGAGCCTAACATCTCTGATGGGATCACAGAGACTGTTTGAAATAACTCACAGACAGATTGAATTGCAATACATTTAGGTAGATTTTCAGCGTATAACAGGTTTGAAGAGACGAATCACTAAACCAATCACCAGTTTAGGTGACAAGATATGCTAAGGCAAACTCTAATTAAGAGTACCTTATGTACGCAGCTAAGGTTCCTTAAAAGTGAATTGAGCTATGTTCAGCTATGTTCAACGGTGAGGTTAGGTCAAGTGTCTTCAGATGTATGGCGGTCTTTAAGTGAAACCAATTGCAAAATGCCCCTTCAGACTCATTAGAAAGTCAACACAGAACTAGCTGAGATCCAATTTTGAAATTGTCCGGGGACTACCTGCGCTTCGTTCAGCCAAGGTTAAGAACCACTCGATGCGAAAAGTATAGGTTCGAAACGTTTAGAAAGAAATTGGTAATTATTACGTAAGCTTGATCAAAATTGGGCATGTAGCTATCAAATTATCACGATTAATAATACGTTTAGTATACTACCGTTGCAGACAAAAATATGCTATTATTAGCTCTAATGTGTATTCCAGAGCGGGCAATTTTTTCCTTCACCTAGTAATCATATTGCTTGAAAAAAGGACTGACTAAGTGGCAGTGAATGACGCAGGTTGCCATCATGTTACTGAGTCTGTGAAAATGGAGCTCTGGGAGATTGCATCTGGCACTGTTGTGAATCTTAATGTTTGATTTGACCGCTTTAGTTCTGTCAAGGGATTCACATGTGTTTCGATCACAATTTCGTGCATGAAACCTGTTCCTGATCAGGCATGATTTTCGAGTAGAGAGATGCAAGTGCGACGATGTGATTTCACTATTCAAGCTGGACTATGGAATCTGAAATGAACAAGAATAGCGTATGCCAATATTACTAACAGATAATAAAGAAACATAGAAGCCATTAAGAAGCGAACGGAATGAAATAAATTCGTCAAATAATTTGGACCAGAAATAGAATCCCATCAATGCAAAACGTATGAAAACATTTTAAATCTTAGAGGTTATACGTCGTACGTCAATTGTTTGGCAAAAATCTCAGATTGTACCGTGATTTTCCAACCCCAATTTCAAATCTATGCCAAAACCATAAAATCTATCACATTTATCGCTGTCACAATGTTTTATTCCTCTGCATTCGTCTCACGAAACCATTTGTTTAGGAATATAATTTAGCTACTTGTGAGTAGGCAAAATGATTGAATCGCAATTTGTACACTGCTCATTTGGTTTTTTATCTAGCATATTTCGTGAATTTTCAGGTATCGCTTCAAAGGTTTCTGCAGAGTGGGTTGCTGTCATTAAACCCTGAAGAATAATTCAGAATCGTTCAGTTCTCAGTGTATCGGTTAGGTACGATTGTTTTGGTGGTTACCATTTCAGTTGTTGAAGAGGTCACTCCATCGGTTACCATTTTGCAGATCATTAAATGAATCAATGTTTGTCGCTTTGTTAGATGATATCCTGAGATTTTTTTCGTGGAAACTGTTTTGAACTATTTTTGATTTATTGTTCCAGAATTTTACATTTATCCGTGAACTTTCGAACTTTATTATCTAGACCTGAATGTACCATGATTGCGCAAAAGCTGTAGAAATCAAATCCTGCCCCCACCCTAATGTTGCTACACTTTGGAGCTAGTCATGAATAATAACAAGATATATCCTATACCCTAGGCATAATTCATTGGGATTCAAATGAGATAATATAACCAGGAAAAATGTGTTAGCAATGAGTTATGAATATGTGCATTGATTTAAAAGTGGGTAATTCCCGTAGTTGTTTTTAATTTGTTTTGA